>JAVJIF010002032.1:0-67500 GCA_038442645.1 Agave tequilana | reverse complement strand
ATCTCGGGAGTGGGCAGAAGCCCCGAAGGCTATACATGGGTACCTATATGGTTAGTACCAACACGTGTACAAATATCATACCATTTACATATTACAAGCATAAAGTACACGACCCAATACAAGTCACGACATGTCCACAAATTATAACTCACACAAATTCATAGAAATATAAATCCCAATACAATACACCCATCAAAGCGAGATACACAAATTAAGGCGAGGACACTCGCCTAAAAATAACTGTACGAAAACACCTCGTTCATGAGTCCCAAAGCGGAGAAATCACCGAACTGAAAATAAATGAGGGCTTGGCCCTATGGGGTGGCCGACCCTAGAGGGGTGCACCACCTCTTGGAGGTGGCCTAGGTGGTGACCGGCCATGGGGAGAGAAAGGAGAGGGTGAAGGTGATGATGGCGATATTGGAGGTTGAAGTAGTAGTGATGGTGAAAGTGAAGATGGTGGTAATGAGGAAAGAAATAGAAGAGGTGGTGGTGAAGGTGGAGGATGTGTAGTGGTGGTGGTGATTTTTGGAGGAGAATGTAAAAGGAAGGAGATATTGATAATGCGGAGGGTGATGTAGAAGCTTGAGATGATGGTGATGAGAGTGGTGTTATGGTGGTGATAGTGATGGTGATGGTGGTGGTAGAGAAGAGTAGAAGAGATGGTGATGAAAATGATATAGTAAAGATGGTAGTTGTGACGTTGGTGTTGTCGTTATAGTTGTCGCTGGAATGATCGTCGGAGTGGTCATCAGAGATGTTACCGTCAAAGAGGAGCTCGGCCCCTAGCCAAGCATGGTGGCCGGTCTTGATGGATATGGTGGGGTGGTGGTTTTGTGGAGGGATTTAGTAGTGGTGGTAGTTTTGGAGAAGGTAAAAGAGATGGTGGTTTATATGGTGGAACATTAGAGTTGTGGTGAAATAAATAGAGATGGAGGAGGAAGAAGATGATGGTAGAAAGTTGTAGAAGTTATGATTATTGTTGTTGTAGTAAAGATGAAGGAGGAGTTGGGGTTTTTAGGGTTTTGATGGAGGAATGAAGGTGAAAAGAGAAGGAAATGGAGGTGTTTTTTTGGAGTTGAAATTAAAGGAGACAGAGAAGGGTTGGGTTTGGGTATTTTTGTAAAATGGAGAGGGGTGAGGTGTCTTGGCCAGTCATGGTGATGGGAGAGGAATTGAGTGGCTTGGGATATTTTGGAGGAGATATTTTGGAGTGTAGAATGTAATAGAAGAATGAAGAAGTTTTTAGAATATGGTGGAAGAAAAAGGAAGCAAAAAAAAAGAAAGGAAAAGGAAAAAAGGAAGAAAAGCAATTGGAAGAAAATGAAAAAATAATTGGAATGGTGAAATCCCTGGGTTTGGTTGCAGATGCGGAAACTTTCGAAAAATTTTAGAATCGTAAGAAAATCAAGTATCTCAGAACAATTCTCAAGAATTCTCAAAAATTAAGAATATTATTCTAAGAATCATGACAAAATTCATTTCAAGAAATTCTTTATGATTTTCAATTTAAAAATCTTAGAATCGACCACCGATATTGGTTAACACCAAATCTGGTCGAAATTTGTTAAATTCTCAAAATCTCTAAAAAATATATTACAATAGTGAATATTATTCTAAAAATTATGAAAGCAGTTTCTCAAAATTTAATTTCATTTGTAGATCAAAAATCCAGGAATAAACCAGCGGTACCGATTAATCCTTATTTTAGGATTTTTATAAAAATAATCTGAAAAAAATTGAAAAATCATAAAAATTCTAAAATATTGGAAACAGTTGTTTGAAACTGAACGGTCAAATTTGACTACCAGAAATGTCAAATCGATCAGTATACTGGGATCGAGTCCCTAGTTCATACAAGGGCAGATTTCGAGTTCACGAATCCAGATCCAATGCGAGATAACCACATAATTAATCATAAAACAATAACAAATATGGGAAGTAAATAAAAAAATATGATCAAAAAATATGAATACGTATCTAAGTACGTATTCTGTGAAGGGGGTGTTACATTCCATCCACCTTACAAAAATTCTGTCCTCGTAAGGTAAAATAAACACAAAAAAGGATAGGAACAGGAATTATACCAATCAAGATATGAATAATATCTTAAGTTGGTATAAAGACTACAAAAAATCAAAAAAGTGAAAAGATAAGGTATTAGGAATCAAAAGAAAGATGATCAAGAGAGAAGATAACTCTGCACTAGTAGTTGGATTATATAACCAGGACCCATGCATTCTAATTGCAAATTTCTTTATCATTAATTTTTCATATAGACGCACTGAGAATGTAAGAGCCTAGGCTCTGATATCACCTTGTAATGCCCTGATCTCGCGGGTAAGGAGACATTACTGTGACGTATATACGTAGGTCAGAAATACCCTTACATATATATGCTAAGCATCAGTACAAGTAAGATCAGTACAGAAGTACGTGATACATTATACATTCCAATATATGTGTACAATTACAAATTTATCTCCAGATGTGACACAATATTACAAAAATATTGCATCACCGATAGGCGCAATTGCGAGAATACAAAGAGATATATAAGTATGTACAGTATAGAGGGCACCCACGAGCTACAGAAAGAAAACTTGAGAGATGAGCAGGGGGCCTAAAAGGACAGGGCTCTTGATACTCTACCGATGATCACGCTTCTGCTGCGCCACTCTAATCAGCAATCGAGAGAATTCACAAGCTCTAACCTCCGAAACCTGGACATGAGGAACCAGGGGAGTCAGAACTCCCTAACGAGTGGTGTTGCGAATACCAAGTGGCGTACAAAGATAAACATATGTATATCGATAAATCTGAATAAAAGATCATGCATTGAAAACTGTGTTGTGGGTACAGACATACAGGAGCAGGTAAGGAGGCGGGAAGTAAAGCAGATAAGGAAGCACCAACTATCTCCTAAACTAACATAAAACTGATAAAACTTATAAAACTGAATAAAATTGAATATGAGAAAAATCAATCGTACAAGCTTAGATCACGGCTCCATAAGACTAGTACGTTGAAGGAATAATTCAAAGAAGAAAACCCTTATCTATATACCCTTTTCCCATTTTACTGTAATCCGAGCGCGTATAACCTGAGTTGAAAAACAACATAACAAATTGTATATTAACAACTTATTATAGTTAAGGCAGTCTAAGTTATAGGTTTTAGTATGTGTCCCATTCCACATACCTCCACTTATAGCTTATAGAGTCAGTTATTTGAAAACTGATGGAGTTCGACAAACTATGTTTAGTATAGGTCCCGTACTTGCCCGGAACAATGACCATGGAGTATCCGGTACTGAGCTGGAACGTACTGCTAGGCACCGGGAGCTTAATGCTCGAATGGAATAGGGTTTCTTAGATCCCATATAAATAGGCATAGAGCTTGTGCATACCTGAGAGGAATAATAAGGGGAGTAGCGGTGCCAATACACCCCACGGAATCCATGATGGCTGCTAGGTGATCCCAAAAATATGTTGCTACGCGTGACTCGATATAACCATCATAAACATGACTATTCAGGACCCATCAGTTTTTTCCAAACCCGATGCAGTTGTCTCACCATAATTTATTAAGCATAATTATCAGATTATGGGAATGAGAAGGGATATAACAGATCATAATAGGAGTACATAACAAGAGATTATGTACTACATTCTCATAATGTGATAATCAAGAGTTGATTGAGTTCAAACCTGTACACAAAAAATACAGAATTTCAAAATTTTATAATAGAAGTGCAAGTTCTCAATGCTACCGCGATAGTAAGTGGCTATGTGAGTCGTGATCCACAAGGAGGGACTAGCGATGGAAGCTTTTAAGTAAGTTCATTTCTTTTTGAGTTTACAAAAATATGTTAGGAATTTCTTCTTAGTTTTAGGAAAAAATAAAAGGTTAAGTTAAAAGATGCGAAGAAGATGGTAAAAAAAAAAATGATGATTTTATTGTTGTTGTTTTATTTATAAAAGAAATGGAAAGACTAAATAAAGAGGAAAATGTTGGTTTTGAGTAGAATGCTAAACTAAGAATTAAAAAAAAAATTCTTGCTTACCTCTTTCATGCTCATATACCTTGGATCCGTCGCTACGACTTACCTAGTCTCTGAAGGCGGTCAAGCATTGCGTATATGATCTTTCTCGTTCCCGATCTGCACTACGAATAAAAGAGCAAGCTAAACTAGCAAAAGAATTGTTTTCATCACCATAGGCCATCAAGGGTACTTGCAATGGCAAAGCAGTCTCGAGGCTATCAGATTCACTTGGATTGCAAATACGTCAGAGTAAAGCAAACAAAAACAAGAGTAAAGAAGAAAAAAAAATCTTGATTTGATTCAAATAATAATAAAAAAAAGACTTACTTACACAGGTGTTACTTTTAGTACAAGCTTGCTCTCATTTCTCCATGAAACTCTCCTCTCTTCTCAGTTACATAAATAAAATAAAAAGAACTTAGGTTAAATCTATACAAGAATCTATTCTACTCTCTGTTTCATCATCCCTCTACTTCTGATGTGTGGAGTATTTATAGGATAGAAATAGATAAGAAAATGAGTTGAAAGATAGGGGAAGCTGGCTATTTCTTAATTTGAATCCTTCTCTTATCTCCAAACTTTATTTAATGTGGATATTCAATTCTGATTTGCAGGTTATTGGCATGTTGATTGCTGAATATAACTTACAAATAATAGAATTAGAAAATAAAATCAATGTAAAAGTTGTAGTTTGTTAGACATCTTGAATCATCAGATTTGAATTTCAGTAGCGAAAGTTATGATTCAAATACTAAAATGTATTCAGTCAGAATTTGAGTCTAAATTGCTTCATCTCATCGTTGATCTTCTCTCTATCCATTTATCCTTTTGGATTTTGAATTTCAGCTTTAGATTTGACGATCTATCTCTTTATTCTCAGTGAAACCGATAGGGTCTTCTTCTAATCTATTTTTTCTTTAAATTTGAATGATATTATCTCATCTGATATACCTGGTCTTTAGATAAGATGGCCTTTAGAATCTCTGGATTTGAATTGATCCCTTTCTTTTGAACTTTTGGATTTAATTAGATAAATCAGTCTATCTCTTTTTTTCTTCCTTAATTACCCTACCCGCCATTAAACATGAAAATACATTAATAGCAGAGTTTTATTTAAATAAAAATGCAGAAGTGACATATATGATATGAAAACATGCAACACACGTGTGTGATTACATCCCCACACCTATAATTTGCTCGTCCTTGAGCAAAACATTAAAACTAAGCCTAGACCATTTTCGTAGGTTATGTGATTGCACTGAGCATGTGCAACAAACCGTTAAACCTCTAGGTTACCCCTAGAGAATAAATTTTATCTCGTGAGGATTTTCAATGGATTATACCCATAAAATCTATAAAAAAAGAAACAAAGTGTTAGTATTTTCGAAAAACATTTTAAAAAAGGGAAAATATTTGAAGTATTATTATAAGAGTTCAAGTAATTCATAAGTTATAGGAAAATCGAATTTTTCATTCCTAAACTTAGTCTCTATTCAAAACTTGTTATTCAATTAAGGTAAGGAGTCAAACTATATTTCTCAAATAGTCTATTATTTTACCCTAAGTCATATACACCTTCGTGAACGTGAAATTTGACTAAGGGTTTTTTCACTCTAACTCTTATGCCTTTTTTATTTATTTTTATTATATTTTGGGTGCAATTATTCCTTAGTTTTATTAGGCTTTCTAATCTATTCATGTAATGAGCCTTTAATCGGTGACTCCTAAACTGGAAGGTCTTAGGGCACCGGGTGAGAAAACACCCCAAGAACTTAAGGACTCGAGCAAATAAGGCCACAAAACTAAGAATTTTATTATTTAGACCACTTTTAGGCGTGAATACTTATACTTTATGAGGCACAAATACCTAGCTTAATCAGAGAATTTTTAATATAAATACATATATTTTTTTCTTTTTTATTTTTTATATAATACATAAGAATCTTTATTTTGAACCCTAAGTATGTACGTATATAAAGCATGCATATTTCATCAAGGTAAAAATCAAGACTAAATTACTTTTCTAAATTTTCTTTCTAACTCTAGAAATTAAACAAATAATCTTATTTTGACCAAGTATAAGAAATCCTTATTATGATTCTCCTATTTTATTTCTTACAAAAAATATGTCAAAATATTGCTCTTTTTTTCAAAAAAAATTTTTAAGATAGAAAAATATTAATTTTTTATTTTAAATAAAATGAAAACCTATGTTATGTTAGAATCCTCCCCCACGCCTTTCTCATGCATTGTCCTCAATGTATGAATAAATGCATAAATATATGAAAAAGAAGAAAGGAAAGGAAAATATTACCTTAAGGTGATGGTTCCGGTGGTGGTCGGATCGGGTCAAGTTTTGCTACCCAATTAAGATAATGTGGTGGTTCACAGAACCCACCTTTATTACCTCTTTTTTATTTACATATTTACAATCCCAAATGAATATGATCATGAAAGATCCTATCATGAAACTTATTTTCTTTACACCATCAGTCTTAAAAAATCATCACTGAGTTATTATGGTCAATACTTATGTCCAACAAAAGAATGTGACTTGGTGAAATGGTTGACTTGGCCTCAAGAATAATAGGTTCGGGAACCAATACTAACTCAAAAAAATCAACTTAGGGTTCAAGAGTCAGTTTTAGTTCAAGAGTTGAGTCTAAATCCAAGAATTAAAATTCACATTCCTTTCCTATTTATGGAATGTGACTATCCAAAATTGGTGATTTAATTTCTACATCTATGGGTAAGAGAATAAATGTTGGCTCAGAAAATTAGTCCAAATTGGGTAAGGATACCGGAGTCAACATAGATTCGAAGATGGGAACTGAATCACAAGGTTGGAGATCAGGGTTACATTCACATTCAAGTTCAATCTCATTGATTGGAAAACTTGTTAATTTGTCCACGATTTGGAATTGGTTAAATTCAGGTTTGTGTGATGAATTTGAATCTTAGTTAAAGTCTTCAAGATTCCATGATTTTTTGTTTTCATCAATATGGTTAGAAGTGTCGAAAATAGTCAAAGATTGGGTAAGGAGAGTTTTCTTATTCCTACGCATGTTTTCAAAACTCTTTTCTAAGTCGGTATGTTCTTGAAAAATAGAGTAAGATTCTTTGATTTGAAAATTTTGACGGGATTTTGGGTCTTCTAGAATTTGAATTCGTCGCTCAAACTTTTCTAAGGCTTCCATCCTCTTTTCTAGTCATTGATTCTTCTAATGGTTGTTTGGGAGGAGTATATAAAGTTAGATGTTGGTAAGGTGGTTGACTGTATGACTCGGGGGAGTTGTATCCCACTACTATGTGAAGAGTGGTGATGATTGTTTCAGTCTTGTTCATAGTATTGAGACGGGGCCATATATTGATTCAGATAAGAACAATCCGTATACTTGGCTGGTTAAAGTTAATATATACCGGGTTGGTAATATCCGAGTCAAAAGAGATCGGAGAGAAATATGGTTCACTATTTGCATATGAATAATTGTAACTATAATCCATATCACCAAGTTGTCAAAAACAAAAAAAGAAATAGGCAAACAAATAAACAAATAAAAAGAAAAAAATCTAGTTTAAGGTAGGGTAAACCTTAGACCTAGACGACTCCTAACTGGTTAGACTGTCCACAGGGGATATATTGCTGAATCTGACCACAAGTTAATCGGCCAGGTAGGGGTAAGATCAGTGGGAGGTATCCGTGCCTAAGCAACGAGCTTAGTTATGCAAACCACCAATCTTCAGGGTTTCGCCCCTCAATTCCCAGCTTTAAATACCGATTTGAAAAGAGTCAACTTTTAACAACTTTCCCCTGAGATCAATCTTCTATTTGAGTCCGAGATGTCTCTAGGGCCAACATCTACTCAGTTTTAGTTAGACTTGGGTTAGTGAGTAAGGAGATTGTTTGTGGGCTAAGGGAGAGTGATGACTTCCCCACCTTATCTTGTTTATAGGACAAGCCCTTAGTTCAGTTTAGTGCAGTGTACAAGTATATAGAAAAAGTAACACTTAAGCAATATTTCATATAAGAATGAACCTTTTACGAAATGCTATGTAGACATACCTTTGCTCCAGCACTCTTCAACAGTAATGTAAAAGATAAATAAACTAGACACGTGCCTAAATGCAAGTATAAACCATTTTTAACATTTACAAATAATCACTTTACTGTTGAATTAAATACAATATGCAAAATAATTAATAAGAAAATTAAACACATGCAGAAGTTATATTTTACAATGTGTAAGCACCTGCAAAAAGATCAATTAGTAGTCCACCACAAATTTCATGAAAATATGGCTTTTGCCGCGTTTGCGCGGCACAATTGTGGGCTGTGATGCTCTGCCTTCTAGGGTAGAGGCACAAAATAGCAATATGTCAACTATAGCTCTTCGATTCCTGAATAATAAAGAAGAAAAGGTTAAATTGTTTAAGTAAATCAAAAAAGAAATGAAACTTACCATCCATCTCCGGCAATGGTGCCAAAATTTGATTGAGTTCAAACCTGCACACAAAAAATACAGAATTTCAAAACTTTATAATAGAAGTGCAAGTTCTCAATATTACCGCGATGGCAAGTGGCTATGTGGGTCGTGATCTATAAGGAGGGACTAGCGATGGAAGCTTTTAAGTAAGTTCATTTATTTTTGAGTTTAAAAAATATGTTAGGAATTTCTGCTCAGTTTTAGAAAAAGAAAATAGAAAGGTTAAGTTAGAAGATGCGAGAAAGACGGTAAAAGAAAAGATGATGATTTTGTTGTTGTTTTATTTACAAAAAAAAGGAAAAACTAAATAAAGAGGAGAATGTTGGTTTTGAAGTAGAATTCTAAACTAAGAATTAAAAAAATAAAAATCCTTACTTACCTCTTTCATGCTCATATACCTTGAATTCGTTGCTACGACTTACCTAGTCTCTGAAGGCGATCAAGCATAGAGTGTAGGATCTTCCCCGTCTTGATCTACACTACAAATAAAAGAGCAAGCTAAACTAGTAAAGGAATGGTTGTTCATCACCATAGGCCATCAAGGGCACTTGCAATGGCGAAGCAGTCTCAAGGCGATTGGATTCACTTGGACTGCAAACACATCAGAGGAAAGCAAACAAAAACAAGAGTAAAGAAGAAAAAGAAATCTTGATTTGATTCAAATAACAATGAAAGAAAAGACTTACTTACACCAGTGTCATCTTCAATACAAGCTTGCTCTCATTCCTCCATGAAACTCTCCTCTCCTCTCTGTTACATAAATAAAATAAAAAATTACATAAAAAAGAAGAACCTAGATTAAATCTAAACAAGAATCTATTCTACTCTCTGATTCATCGTCCATTTGTCTTTGATGTGTGGGGTATTTATAGGATAAAAATGAATAAGGAAACGAGTTGAATGATAGGGAGAGCTGGCTATTTCTGAATTTGAATCCTCCTTTTGTTGGCCCAAAGGCCCATCACTCTAGTTTTGATGATGATTAACTCATGTAGTTATAGTTTACTAATAATCTTGTGTTTAAATAGTTTCAGTGATTGACCAAGATATTAGTAGGTGTTTAGCTTCAACTAAAGAGTTTTGAAGCTAACACGTGTTGATTCAAAAGCTCACGCATCAAGATCGCATCCAGCACTCGGTTGGAGTCAAGCTCGTCGGATCGCGTTTGGATCGAGTCGGCTTGAAGATAAGAAGACTTCGTTTGTGTTTTAATTTGTGTTTAGATCTTGTGTAAAGGTAGATAGTATTGATATGCTCAAGTTCACATACACACACAAGTTTAAAGTTTGGTTTTGGTTTAGCCCGTTTTGGTTTTCACGTCAAAAATATAGATATATATCTTATATGTATATTAGATTCTATCCATATATAATATACTTCAAATTTGTTTCAATATCATGTTTTTATTTCCATATGAATTTTGGAGAAAAGGTTTTTCATTTCAAAAATTCAAGTTTTGAAAATACAGATTTTGTGTTTAAAGTAAATTTCAATATCACAAAAATGGTTCAAATTGTTTATAATATGTGTTAAATTTTAGTCCCACATATTTGTATTTCAAAGATCTTATAAGAACTTATTTTGTGAAACTTATGTGATTTTATGGGATTTAATTGAAATTAAAAAGACAAGTTTTCAATACCCAATATCCCCAGCCAGATCAACTGGCGGTCGACCGAGCCGGTCGACTGGACCAATGGTCGGTTGACTAGAACAGTCGGCCGACATGTACAAGGGACGTGCACATGGCCAGCCATGAAAGCCGGTTGACCGCGCGGTCGACCTACTGAGAGCACCCCACTCTCGGGTGCGGGCCGGTCGACCATATGACCGGTTGACTGGGCGGTCGACCGGAGGCACAACAGTCATAAATATGACCGTTGCGTCAGTCGACCGGGCAGTCGATTGGAAGGTCATTTTGACCTTTTCAGACTGTCAACGGGCAGATTTTTGAGAGGCTATATATATGCCTTCTCTTGAGCTGATTTCATAAAGTTTTTAGAGAGCAATTTTTCCCATCTTTACAAGTGTTTAACAAAAGTTTTTAAAAGAGTTTTTGTGCCAAAAAGATTTATCTTTATTTCTTTTAAAGTGTTGAAAAAATCAAAGAAAAAGAGAGTCTTTGAGAATTATTTTTTATCTTCATTTCAATATCTATCTTCTGATTTTTTCAAGTGTTTTCCTTTGTTATTTTCATTCCAAACGCTTTATTTTCTCACACTTGAGCTATCATTTCTATTCTATCATAGGATCTTATTTTTGTGAAAAAATTGGTTTGTAGTCTATAGTGATCACCTAATGTTTGTGATCTTTGTGATCACCAAGAGTTGTAATCTTTCTTTACTTTGGGTATCCCTCTAAGTGTAGAGGTGATTGTGTTTGTTGATATCCCTCTAAGTGTAGAGGTGATTGAGGTTAGAGTTTTGGCTTTGTGCCTATCCCTCTATTGAGAGGTTGGCCTTGTGTGACTTAGTGCCTTGCCTTTTGTGTAGAAGTTATTATTGTTTGAGAGAGGATTTGTGTTCTCCAAGTTTGTAATACCCAAATTCTCAGTGGAGGTTCCCTGTGTGGGAAGTCCTGTGTGGATGCATTAGAAAAATCTTTCTGTATGAAGGCGGGGATATAGAGCAGTGGCTCTAACCTCAAAATATATCTTATTCTTTGCGATTGATCCACTATCTCTTTACTCTATCTCTCTTTTATATCTTGCATTGCATCATATTCTTATCTTATATATGCTTGGTATTGTTTGTGCGCCTCACTTGTGTTGAACCAAGAGAGCTCATATAACACATCAACTCTTATTTAGAGGAATTTAAAGGAGATAGTGCATAGCCCGTCACCAGAAATTCGGCTACACTCTTTGGTTACACTTAGTGTGTTACAATTTATTTTTAATTTTGCATCATTTGTTATTAGATTAGCCATACACCTATTCACCCCTAGGTGTATTTTCAATTGGTATCAGAGCCTATGCTCCTGATATTAGGTTTAACCACATAGGAGTGAGATCTTGGTTAACTAATCTAGATTTGTATTTGCACACATATAGTTTTTACACTTATGAATTTCATGACCCCTCCTATGTTTGATGTTTCTAACATCGATGTATGAAAGCTTAAGATGATTATGTACCTAAAAATCTTAGGAATACATGTTTACCTTACTACTACCAAGAAATTCTATCTTGATAATAACAAGCATATAGAAGCCAATGCATAAGCCCTAGAGGCACTTAGATGTACTTTTAGCAAAGAACATTTATCTATTGTTTCTCATTGTGTTTCACTTTTGCAGTGTAAAACCCTTTTACCTCTCCCGCGCTACAAACTACAAAATATGTGGAGGAGGAATCTAGTGGAGATGATCTGAACAAGTTTGCTATATGGTCCGAGGGAATGACTCCCTTGAGGTAAACTCGGACGCCTATCTAGATGATAGTGCTAGTTCTTCAGGTGATGATTATGTTGATGCTGATGCATTAAATGAAGAACTATCTATTATTTGTGAAAACCTATTAGAAAAAAACTAAGTTTTGAAAAGAAAAGCTTTAAACTAAATAAAGAAAATAACGATTTGTTTTCGAAACTTAATTTGGCTTTGCAAGAGAGGGATGGGATTTCTAATAAAAGGGACTCATTGAAATCCCAACTTGAACTTGCTCTTAATGAAAACAAAATTTTAAAGAGTAAAAATAATTGTAATGATATTTTGAAGAAAAATGAGATTTTGTCTTCAAAACTTGAAATTATTTTAAAAGAGAACCAATCATTGAGAAATAAAATTGCTTCAATTTCAAAAGGGCTAGATTGGTTTCAAAGAAAAATACTTTTTTGAAAAATGATTTAGATTTACATGTTTACCATGCTAATATTGATCACCATCTAGTGTTTCAATTGCATGCTTCACTTTATCTTCAAGTATTAAAAATGATATATATGTGTTAAAGAAAAGTGTTAATTGTTTGGGCTCTACTTTGAGCCAATGTGCCATGAACCACACACGGTTGGAATCCATATTTCACAAGAAACATGCTCCTCCTATGTATGCACACAAATCACGATATACATATGCTTCTCACGTTCATACACATAACACTATGTATGCTCATGTGTACACTTGTACACATTATGAACGTAAGGGCTATCTTGCAAAAAAATTTGTTATGATAGATTAATTAATTCAAATTTTGCAGACATGTTTGTTTGGGTTAGGAAAGGTGCTAAATCCCATGGACCCAATAGAGTGTGGGTATCAAAATTCACCCATATTATTTTTGATGTAGGTGTGGGTTCTCACTTGACATGAGAGTAATGGTGCCTTGATGGTGGATGCGTTCCGAGCTAAATGGTGACAATTCTGGATGCATCACTTTTAAGAAAAGTTTGGTGGGAGGACCACCATTGTTTGAAGACATAGAGATAAACCTTAATGGTTTTGGTAACTATCTCTAACTCTCATTTAGTTTACATGCTTTCATTGATTAAGTTTTTAGCATGTTTTAGTTTTTCATGATTATTACGTTAAATGACATGTTAATTAGGCTTGTGATATACATATGTACTATTTGAGATACACCCATATTTTATATGAATTTATAATATTGTGTTCTCACTATAGTTTAGCTATGTTGTATATCCTAGTTTAAGACATGCATTTACTTAATGATTATATTGGTTTATGTTTATAATTTTGCACTTCATGTTTTGATTACATGTTTAGACGTAGCTTTCATTAAAACTTGTGTATATACTTGTACAATTAGTGAGCCACAAATTGATTATTATATGTTTGTACTTAATTGCTCATTTGTACCCATTAGATGTACTAGTATAGCCTAGTTTTGATGATTCTTGCATTTTTAACTTGTATTCCCTATTTTTGTATATGTTTTAAATAAAATATATTTAGCTTCATGTATATGGTAATTTTGTTAAAACTATTGGATATACATGTCTATCCAAGAGTCACTTGCTTTTTATGCAATATTCTTTTATGGACTCTCTTGTGTTTAGGATATGTATGTATACTTTTAGTTTAGACAAAACATACATATACCTTGAAGTTTGTATTATTTTGATGAAAATTAAATTTTTATGCTTTTCATGTTTACAAAGGAATGTCATTGAGTTTAAATGTCTTATTCCATGATTTTATTGATTACATGACTTTTTACACTCTATATTTGATGTTTACTCATGATTCATTTTTCGCGAGATTATATAAACTTTATTGCTATTTGAGTGTCGGTGATCGTATGATTTTCATGTTTTTATGGATTCATTCATATTTTATTCCTTACTTGAAGGATTTCGTACTAGTTTAGAAAATTTATCTTAAACTAGTTCATATTCTTCACTTGATAGAGTTTTCAAACATGTTAAGACTATTTTCAAATCCTATTTTTGAAAACTCCATCCCTTAAAGGGCGATTGGATGGGCGACCATACCTTTTATGCTCATTATTGAAAATCTATTTAAACATGTGCATAAATAGGGTGGTAGGTATGAGTTATACACTTGATTCTCATTATATTTTCAATTAATATCACAATTGATACTTTTATGTTTGTATACTCATATATGTTTTCTATATATGTATGCTTCAAACTTCAAATAGTATCAATTTCGATTGGTATCTACATTTTCATACATATATTTATAAGTTAATTGTGCTTACAATATCTTTACATCCTAAAGTACAAATTATGTATATGTTAAGCTTGATTTAGCTCTTAATGTCAATTATTTTTCAATTGGTATCTTATACAAGCATATGCATCATTTTTATTAGTATTTCATAAAGGGGGAAAAAAATCGTGTTTTTATCTTTCTATCGGTTTTATTTTCAAATGGTATCTTACTCCCATTCTTTATGATGAAAAATGCTTTGTTTTGTTATATGCTAACATTTTCAATATTGGTATCAATAATTTTAAATTGGTATTATTCTCTATTTGGTATCCTTATTGCAAAATGAGTTGTGTTTACCAAAAATTTGGTTTGTTTTTTCAATTGATTTTTACTTTCAATTGGTACCAATATTTACAAAATATATTTCAATTGGTATAAAAAACGTACAATGTTTCATTTTCTATTTGTATCAAAAATTTACAAGATATTTTCAATTGGTATCTTTTGGCATCTTAAAAATTTTGTTTATTTTCAATTAGTATCATAAATTGGCATCATAATGTTTCGATATATAACTTTATCATAAATTGGTATATTTTTCAATTGGTATCATAATGTTTTAATATGTATTGCTTATATGTAAGGAAAGTTTAACATCTTCTCTATATATAGATTCATGTTGAGTGTATCTAGTATTGAGGAGCTTGACCTCTCTTCTCTATATCTTACAGGTGTGTAGAGGGAGCTTCACATCTTCTTTTATATATTATATATTATGCGTTATGTGATTAGGGTGTAGTCATCTCTTTTTCATGTAATGCATGTATGTAGGGGGAGTTAACTTTACGTCTCTCCTCTTCATGAATTTATATCGCATATATATCTTTATTGCTTGATTTGTTTTCACCTCTTTGTTAATGAATTGACAAAAATGGGGAGAAGAATTTTGAGAATATAAATATGCATGTTTATTTTTTTGTTTAATGCATATATATTTTGTTTATGCGAAAAGGGGGAGAAGTATTTATGCAAAAAGGGGAGAAGTATTTGGAGAGTTTATTTATATTTATTTTCTCATTTATGCATATATGTGCTGTTTCGTTTATGCATTTCATTAAATATCTTTATGTATGTTGCTATGCATGAGTTTATACAAAAAGGGAAGAAGTATTTGGAGAGTTTATTTATGTTTATTTCCTCATTTATGCATATATATGTTGTTTGGTTTATGCATTTCAT
Source organism: Agave tequilana (assembly GCA_038442645.1). Lineage (NCBI taxonomy): Eukaryota > Viridiplantae > Streptophyta > Magnoliopsida > Asparagales > Asparagaceae > Agave > Agave tequilana. The sequence continues at coordinate 52,098 of JAVJIF010002032.1, read as the reverse complement.
TGAATATCTTTATGTTTATTGCTATGCATGAGTTAAGGGGGAGCTGTAAATCACCTAGAGGGGGGGTGAATAGGTGATAATGCTAATCTAGAAACGAAATGCGGAAGCTAAAATAATTTTGCAACACACTTAATACAACCAACAAGTGTAGCCGAATTCTCCGTGAAGGGCTCTGGACTAACTCCTCTTGATTCCCCTAGATAAGGGTTGAGGTGCTATATGAAGCTCTTGTGGTTAAGTATAAGTGAGGCACACACACAAGCAAGCCAAGCATATAACGATATAGCAATATGAAAGTTGCAAGGCACAACACAAGCAATATGAATGATATGAAATGAATGATGCTTTGCACAAATAAAGGAGAGAAAGTTAGAGAGACAATGGATCAAACGCAAATACAAAGATATATTTCGAGGTTCGAGCCCCTAGCTCTACGTCCCCGCCTTCACCGAGAAGGATTTCCAATCCACTATCTCTCACTGAGGGAACCTCCACCGAGGAGGATTTGTACAACAAGGGAGTACCGAACTCCTCTCTCAAACACCGTCTCACAACCGAGGGGTAGGCCCGTAGCCAAATAACCACAAACTCCTCTACTGAAGAGGGATACACAAACCAACTCCACCTCTCACAAGAGAGAGCAAACCACAATCTCAACCTCTACCAAAGAGGGAGCAAACCAATCACCCGATCACCTCTACCAAAGAGGGATACAACAAAACAAGGAGAGTTTACAACTTTGAGGTTTCCACAACCTCAAACAATCTCTCTTTTTCACAAAACAAGATCCTAATAGAATAGGATAGATGATAAGCTCAAGTGTGGAAAACTAGTATTTTGATCAAAGAAAATCTCTTGGGAAAAATACCAAATGGATATAGAAGTTATAGATTAAAAAACAAATTCCCAAAAACTAATTTTCTTTGAAATGAACAAAATACTTTAAAACAAACAAATGAATCTTTTGAGCACAAAAACTATTTTGAAAACTTGTTTAAACACTAGAGAAACACTGAAAATTTTCTTTTCAAAAGTCTTATCAAAATCCCCAAAGAGATGGGGTATTTATAGGCCCAAAAGAAAACTAGCCGTTAGGCTGATCTGGCAGCCTGACAGGCTTGCAGTCGACAGGCCGGTCGACCTCCAACGGTCATATTTTTGACCGTTGGGGCATCCCGGTCTACCGCCCAGATACAGAGAGCAGAGATCTCGAGTCCGGTCGACCGCCCGGTCGACCGGCCCATGTGTCTGCTAGACGTGCACAAGGCTGTGCACGTCAGTCGACCGCCGGGTCGACCGGCCCTTGGTTCGGTCGACCGTGCGGTCGGCCGACCCTGGCCTGTCAGCCACTGTCCTGGGTCAGAAAAACATGTTAAAAAATATTCTAATAAATCTTGTAAATCTTGTAAAAATCTTCAAAAATAGTTTTATCATTTTACATTGATATATAAACATGTGATAAATATTTTAACTCAAATATCAAGCAATTTGAAATATTTTTGTGTCTTATCATTTTTACCAAAAACCAAAACTTGTATTTTATCAAACTTGGATTTTTCAATAGGAAATCTGATTTTTCCTAAAACTCATTGAAATACAAAAACATGATATTTAAACCCATTAAAGCATCTTGCATATGGACATAAGTCCAATATACATGAAACATATATATATCATGATTTTTGCCTTTAAATCCAAAAATATGTTTTGTTAAAATACCAAAACATAAAACACATGAATAGTTATGTCAAACTAAGTTTGTATAAGTCATGTAAGCATGTATGTATATAGAGCACATCTAATATACATAAAAATAAAGTAAAGTTGTTTTGATCAATCTATTCATGAAAACCAATTTTAAAACATAAAACTTGTGTGTGTTGTGCACTTGAGCATATCAACTATACTAAGCTTTATAAATGGATCTAAACACACTAAATTAAAACTAGGATACCTAAGTCTTCTTGACGATCTTCATCTTCAAGTTGACTCGATCCCAAATGTGATCCACCAAGTGCAAAGGTATGATCTTGATGCTCGGGCATTGGAATCACCACGTGAAGGCTTCAAAACTCATCTTGTTGAAGCAATCACCAACTAATATCTTGATTAATGATCTGAAACTAAAATCACAAGATTATTAGTAAATATAACTACATGAGTTAATCATCATCAAAACTAGAGAGGAAGGCCTCTGGGCCAACAATCTTCCCCTTTTTGATGATGACAAAACTCATGGAGTTATATATGCATGGATTAAAGTTAAGCTTCAAAGAAGTTCCCCCTTAACCAATGCATAAACAAATAAACATAAATATGCAATGAATCTGAAACATGAGACATGCATAGATATGCATAAACAAGAAAATGCTCTTGATACCAATGAAATTTTCAAAAAAAAAAACAAACTTGCTCTAGATACCAATTAAACTTAATATATGCAACACATAAATATGCATATATATATATATGAAACATGTATCAATCATGCATATATAGAGAAGAGTTTGAGTTTATATGCATGTTAAACTCTCAAATAATTCTCCCCCTTTTTGTCAATCATCAACAAAGGGGTAAAAACCAAAACAAATTTTTTTTTTTATTTTGTTCGAAACAAAAAATCAACAAAACAATATTCTCCCCCTTTTTGTCTAAAACAAAAATAAAGTCAATAAGGGGTGACATTAAACATGATACCAATTAAAAAATATGTCAATGAAGTGTCTCTTGATACCAATTAAAAAATAAAAACAACATCTTGATACCAATAGAAATAATTATTCATTTTAAACATATGATATCAATTGAAATTATTATTTTCTATCATAAAGTAAGGGAATAAAATACCAATTGAAAACTAAAATGTGAGTTTTCTCCCCCATTATGAGAAAACCAACTAAAAACATGCATAAGGATGTTTAATGATACCAATTGAAAACTAATCAATTGAAACAAAATTGAAGCTCAAGCTTAGCAGAAACACAAACATATATATGTATGAAAAATAGATACCAATTGAAATTGATATTCTTTGAAAATGAAAGCATACATACATACAAACATATATGAGTATACAAGAAAGATCAAAATTGATACCAATTGAAAGAATCCAATGATACCAATTGAAACAACAATAATATCAAGGTATAGCTCATATTTCCTATCCTTCCAATCATGTTCAAGTTTAAAATGATTTTCACTATAAGGCATACATGAGCATGATCTCCCATCCAACCGCCCTTGGATGGTAGGGGTTTTTAAAAATAGGTTTGAAAATTATAGTATGTTTGAAAACATCTCTACCATAAGAAGAATACGAACTAGTTAAATGAAAAATTTGTAAACTAGTACGAAATCCTTCAAGAAAGGAATAAAACAAAATTATTTTTCATGAAACATGAAATCCACATGATAATCAACACTCAAGTCAATGAAGCATAAATATGACTCATAAAAATAAAATATGAGTAAACAATAAATGTGAGTGTACAAATAAGATGTGAAGATCATAATCATGAAAGATAGACAATAAGCTCAATGTTCCTTGAAACATGAAAACATGAAAATCATCAAAACTATTTAATCTTCAAGGTATATGTATGTCCTATACAAATTAAAGTATACATACATATCCAAACACAACGAGTCCACAAAGATATATGCAATTGAAAGCACGTGGCTCAAAAGGATATACATGTATATCTAATAGTTTGGACAAGATAGACATATACATGAAGTTTAAACATAAATACATGAAAACATGAATACCTAAATTTTTCATTAAAACAAATTTCATTTCAAGGTATATGTATGATTTGTCAACACAAGAAGTATACATACATATCCCCAAACACAATTGAGTCCATATATATAGATTTGCATGAAAGGCAAATGACTCAAGGAGTATACATGTATAACTTAAAGTTTGGCAAAATGGACATATACATGAAATGAAAACTCATAAACATAAAACAAATCCAAAAATAGGAATACAAGTTTAAAATGCATGGATCATCAAAACTAGACTATACTAGCACATCTAATGGGAACAAATAAGCATTCAAGCACAAACATATATAGATTTATTTGTGGCCCACTATATGCACAAATATATACCTAGTCTTAATGAAAACTAACATTTAAACATATATTCAAATCATGAAGCATAAAACGGGATATAAATCAACATGAAAAATATAAACATGATTATTATGAAAATTCACATGTTATTAAACCTATGATAAATATGATAGCTAAACAATGGTGAGAACACTAAAATAATGGTCCATATTAAACATGGGTGTCTCAAAAGGCTATACATGTATGTCATAAGTCTAATTATCATGGCATTTTCATAATCATCATTTAAACAAAACATGCTACAAATAATGAACATGAAAAAGCATGCATAAATAAATAAGGAGTAAGAGACCGTTACCAAAACTTATGAGGCAACTTCTCCATATCTTCAAAGCAAGGTGGTCCTCCCACCAAACATCCCTTGAAAGTGATGCATCCAAATTGTTTCCTTTAAGTACGGAACGCATCCACTCCAAGGTACCTCAACTCTCACGTCATGCGAGAGCCCACATCTACATCATAAACAAGAGGGGTGGTCTTTGGTACCCACAACTTTTTGGGTCCATGGGGGTTAGTACCTTCTCTAACCCAAACAAATTTATTTGCTAAATTTGGAACATGTATTCTATCATAGCAAAATTTAGCAAGGTGGCCCTTACGTCCACAATGTGTACAAGTGTACACATGAGCATACATTGTGTGATGGTGTCCGTGAGGAGCATGTGCATGCCATGGATGGTGTGCATGAATAGATGGAACTTGTTTCTTTCGAAACAAAGATTCCAAACGTGTATAACCCACTACACATTGGCTCAAAGTGGAGCCCAAACAATCAACACTCTTCTTAAGTATGGATATATCTTTTTCAATTAAAGAAGAGGTGGCACATGCAATAGGTGAAGTGTGTGATACTACACTAGCATGGCAATCATGAGAAACAATTTCATTTTTCAAAGATTTATTTTTATTTAAACAAATTTCTAACTCTTTTGAAATAAAATCAATTTCTCTTTTAAAGAATCATTTTCTTTTAAAACAAAATCAACTTTTGAAGATAAAAACTCATTTTTCTTCAACACATTATCACAATCATTTTTATTTTTTAAAAATTCGTTTTCTTTTAGTGCAAGTTGAAGTTGAGATTTCAATGAATCCCTCTCATTAGCAATCTCAATCTTCTCTTGCAAAACTAACTCAAGTCTTGTAAACAAATCCTCTTTTTTTTATTTATTTTACAAGTTTTCTTTTTCAAAACTTTATATTTTTCAAGGAGTTTTTCACAAACAATAGAAAGTTCTTCATTTAAAGCATGGACATCAACAAATTCATCACATGAAGAACTAGAATCAAAACTATCTAGTTGAGATTCTGATTGTACCTCAAGGGAGTCATTCCCTTGGATCATGAAGCATTGTGATTCGGATTCTCCACTAGACTCCTCTTCTTATTGGACAGGCAATTGAAGCTTGGAGGTGGTGGTGGTTGTCAACTTGTTCCACACTGCAAAGGCAGAATCAAGGTTAGAAACATGCATAAGATAATCTTTTGAAAGCATGCTTCTAATGGCCTCAAGGGCTTGTGCATTGGCCCCTATATGCTTGCTATCACTAAGGTAGGATTCCTTGGTAATGGCAAGGTGAACCTTATATCCTAGGGTTTGTAAGTAAATCGACATCTTAGTCTTCCAAACAATGATGTTGGAAGGGTCAAACATAGGTGGGGTCATGAAGTCCATGCGTCCAAACTATATGTGTGCAAGCAAACAGGTGTGCAAATGCAAAAGGTAGATTAGCAAACAAGGATCTCACTCCTAGGATGTTAAGCCTAAGTATCAGGAGCGTAGGCTCTGATACCAATTGTAAATCACCTAGAGGGGGGTGAATAGGTGATTTTGCTAATCTAGAAACTAAATGCAGAAGCTAAAACAATTTTGTAACACACTTAATACAACCAACAAGTGTAGCCGAATTCCTCGTGAAGGGCTCTGGACTAACTCCTCTTGATTCTCCTAGATAAGGGTTGAGGTGCTATATGAAGTTCTTGTGGTTAAGTATAAGTGAGGCACACACACAAGCAAGCCAAGCATATAATGATATAGCAATATGAAAGTTGCAAGGCACAACACAAGCAATATGAATGATATGAAATAAATGATGCTTTGCACAAATAAAGGAGAGAGAGTTAGAGAGACAATGGATCAAACGCAAACACAAAGATATGTTTCGAGGTTCGAGCCCCTAGCTCTGCGTCCCCGCCTTCACCAAGAAGGATTTCCAATCCACTATCTCCCACTGAGGGAACCTCCATCGAGGAGGATTTGTACAACAAGGGAGTACCAAACTCCTCTCTCAAACACCGCCTCACAACCGAGGGGTAGGCCCGTAGCCAAACAACCACAAACTCCTCTACCGAAGAGGGAAACACAAACCAACTCCACCTCTCATAAGAGGGAGCAAACCACGATCTCAACCTCTACCAAAGAGGGAGCAAACCAATCACCGATCACCTCTACCAAAGAGGGATACAACAAAACAAGGAGGGTTTACAACTTGGAGGTTTTCACAACCTTAAACAATCTCTCTTTTCCACAAAACAAGATCCTAATAGAATAGGATAGATGATAAGCTCAAGTGTGAAAAACTAGTGTTTTGATCAAAGAAAATCTCTTGGGAAAAATACCAAATGGATATAGAAGTTATAGATCAAAAAACAAATTCCCAGAAACTAATTTTCTTTGAAATGAACAAAATACTTTAAAATAAACAAATGAATCTTTTGAGCACAAAAACTATTTTGAAAACTTGTTTAAAGACTAGAGAAACAATGAATTTTTTCTTTTCAAAAGTCTTATCAAAATCCCCAAAGAGATGGGGTATTTATAGGCCCAAAAGAAAACTAGTCGTTAGGCTGATCTGGCAGCCTGACAGGCTTGCGGTCGACGGGCCGGTCGACCGCCAACGGTCATATTTTTGACCGTTGGGGCATCCCGGTCGACCGCCCGGTCGACCTCCTAGATACAGAGAGCAGAGCTCTCTGGTCCGGTCGACCGCCCGGTCGACCGGTCCATGTGTCTGCCAGTGTGCACAAGGCTGTGCACGTGGGTCGACCGGCCCTTGGTTCGGTCGACCGTGCGGTCGACCGACCTGGCCTGTCAGCCACTGTCCTGGGTCAGAAAAAACATGTTAAAAAATATTCTAATAAATATTGTAAATCTTGTGAAAATCCCCAAAAATAGTTTTATCATTTTGCATTGATATATAAACATGTGATAAATATTTTAACTCAAATATCAGGCAATTTGAACTATTTTTGTGTCTTATCATTTTTACCAAAAATCAAAACTTGTATTTTATCAAACTTGGATTTTTCAATAGAAAATCTGATTTTTCCTAAAACTCATTGAAATACAAAAATATGATATTTAAACACATTAAAGCATGTTGCATATGGACATAAGTCCAATATACATGAAACATATATATATCATGATTTTTGTCTTTAATCCAAAAATATGTTTTGTTAAAATACCAAAACATAAAACACATGAATAGTTATGTCAAACTAAGTTTGTATAAGTCATGTAAGCATGTATGTATATAGAGCACATCTAATATACATAAAAACAAAGTAAACTTGTTTTGATCAATCTATTCATGAAAACCAATTCCAAAACATAAAACTTGTGTGTGTTGTGCACTTGAGCATATCAACTATACTAAACTTTACAAATGGATCTAAACACACTAAACTAAAACTAGGATGCCTAAGTCTTCTTGAGAATCTTCATCTTCAAGTTGACTCGATCCCAAATGTGATCCACCGAGTGCAAAGGTATGATCTTGATGCTCGGGCACTGGAATCACCAAGTGAAGGCTTCAAAACTCATCTTGTTGAAGCAATCACCAACTAATATCTTGATTAATGATCTGAAACTAAAATCACAAGATTATTAGTAAACATAACTACATGAGTTAATCATCATCAAAACTAGAGAGGAAGGCCTTTGGGCCAACAGGAGCTTCTATGAAGCTTAACTTTAATCCATGCATATACAACTCTATGAGTTTTGCCATCATCAAAAGGGGGTGATTGTTGGCCCAGAAGCTTATCACTCTAGTTTTGATGATGATTAACTCATGTAGTTATAGTTTACTAATAATCTTGCGTTTAAATAGTTTCAGTGATTGACCAAGATATTAGTAGGTGTTTAGCTTCAACAAAGGAGTTTTGAAGCTAACACGTGTTGATTCAAGAGCTCACGCGTCAAGATCGCATCTAACACTCGGTGGAGTCAAGCTCATTGGATCGAGTCGGCTTGGAGATAAGAAGACTTCGGTTTGTATTTTTAGTTTGTGTTTAGATTTTTTGTAAAAGTAGATAGTATTGATATGCTCAAGTTCACATACACACACAAGTTTAAAGTTTGGTTTCGGTTTAGCCTATTTTGGTTTTCATGTCAAAAACATAGATATATATTTTATATGTATATTGAATTCTATTCATATACAATATGTTTCAAATTTATTTCAATATCATGTTTTTGTTTCCATATAAGTTTTGAAGAAAAGGTTTTTCATTTCAAAAATTCATGTTTTGAAAATACAGATTTTGTGTTTAAGGTAAATTTCAATATCACAAAAATGGTTCAAATTGTTTATAATATGTGTTGAATTTTAGTCACACATATTTGTACTTCAAAGATATTGTAAGAACATTTTTTTTGAAATTTATGTGATTTTATGGGATTTAATTGAAATTAAAAAGACAAGTTTTCAATACCCAATATCCCCAGCTAGATCAACTGGCGATCGACCGAGCCAGTCGACCAGACTAGTGGTCGGTCGACCAGAACAGTCGACTGATGTGCACAAGGGACGTGCACATGGCCAGCCATGAAGGCCGGTCGACCGCACGGTCGACCGACTGAGAACACCCCACTCTCGGGTCGGGCCGGTCGACCGGGCGGTCGACCGATGGCTATGGCCGGTCGATCGGAAAGTCGACCGGAGGCACAACGGTCATAAATATGACCATTGCACCGGTCAACCGGAAGGTCATTTTTCACCTTTTCAGACTGCCAACGGACAGATTTTTGAGAAGCTATATATATGCCTTCTCTTAAGCTGATTTCACAAAGTTTTTAGAGAGTAATTTTTTTCATCTTTACAAGTATTTAACAACAAGTTTTTAAAAGAGTTTTTGTGCCAAAAAGATTTATCTTTATTTGTTTTAAAGTTTTGAAAAATCAAAGAAAAAGAGAGTCTTTGGGAATTGGTTTTTGATCTTCATTTCAATATCTATCTTCTGATTTTCCTAAGTGTTTTTCTTTGTTATTTTCATTCCAAACACTTTATTTTCTCACACTTGAGCTATCATCTCTATCCTATCTATAGGATCTTATTTTTGTGAAAAAATTAGTTTGTGGTCTATAGTGATCACCTAGAGTTGTTTGTGATCTTTGTGATCACCAAGAGTTGTAATCTTTCTTTACTTTGAATATCCCTCTAAGTGTAGAAGTAATTGTATTTGTTGGTATCCCTCTAAGTATAGATGTGATTGAGGTTGGAGGTATCCCTCTAAGTGTAGAGGTGTTTGATATTGGAGTTTTGGCTTTGTGCCTATCCTTCTATTGAGAGGTTGATCTTGTGTGGCTTAGTGCCTCTCTTGTATAGAGGTTATTTTTATTTGAGAGAGGAGTTGTGTACTCCAAGTTTGTATTACCCAAATTCTCAGTGGAGGTTCTGTAAATCACCTAGAGGGGGGTGAATAGGTGATAATGCTAATCTAGAAACTAAATGCGCTAAATGCGGAAGCTTAAACAAATTTTACAATCACACTTAATACAACCAATAAGTGTAGCCGAATTCCCCGTGAAGGGCTCTGGACTAACTCCTCTTGATTCCCCTAGATATGGGTTGAGGTTCTATATGAAGCTCTTGTGGTTAAGTATAAGTGAGGCACACACACAAGCAATCCAAGCATATAAAGATAAGCAATATGAATAAAATGCAAGGACAACACAAGCATATAAAATATGAAAGAATGATGCTATGCACAACACAAAAGAGAGAGAGTTAGAGAGACAATGGATCAAACGCAAATACAAGGATATGTTTCGAGGTTCGAGCCCCTAGCTCTACGTCCCCGCCTTCACCGAGAAGGATTTTCAATCCACTATACTCTCACCGAGGGAACCTCCACCGAGGAGGATTTGTTACAACAATAGGAGTACCGAACTCCTCTCTCAAACACCGCCTCACAACCGAGGGTAGGCCCGTAGCCAAACAACAACCAACAATCACCTCTACCGAAGAGGGATACAAACCAAACTCCACCTCTCACTAGAGGGAGCAAACCACAATCTCAACCTCTACCAAAGAGGGAGCAAACAAGAAATCAAGGGTTTACAGCAAGTGGTATGTCTCAACCACAAACCTCTTTCCTTTTTCCACAAACAAAGATCGTAATAGAATAGTATAGAAGATATAGCTCAAGTGGATATCAAGGTGTTTTTGAAAAGCAAATAACAAAGAAAAACTACTTGGGAAATCTCTTATGATAGAAATGAAAATCCAAACAATATCCCAAAAACCTAATTTTCTTTGATTTTCCAAAACCCTTGAAAAACAATAAAGATGAAATCTTTTAAAGCACTAAAATACTTTTTAAAACTTGTTAAAATACTTCAGAAAAGTAGGAATTTTTGCTCTTTAAAATCTTCGAGAAAACCATGAAGAGATGGGGTATTTATAGTCCCAAAAGAAAACTAGCCGTTGGCTGATCTGGCAGCCTGACAGGCTTGCGGTCGGCTGGCCGGCCGACCGCCAACGGTCAGAAATATGACCGTTGGAGCTATCCGATCGACCGCACGGCCGTTCGCCCAGATACAGAGAGCAAACTTCTCTGCTCCGGTCGACCGCTCGGTCGTCCGCCCAGATACAGAGAGCAAGGCTCTCTGATCCGGTCGGCGACGACGGCCCACTGTGCTGCCGACGTGCATAAGGCTGTGCACGTCATTCGACCGTCGGGTCGACCGGCCCTTTGTTCGGTCGACCGTGCGGTCGGCCGAACTGGCCTGTCAGCCACTGTTCTGGGTCAGAAAAACATGTTAAAAATATTTCTAAAAATCTTATAAATACTTCTAAAAATCTCAAAAAATAGTTTTATAATTTTGCATTGATATATAAACATGTGATAAAAATTTCAACTCAAATATCAAGCATATGGAACTATTTTTGTGTCTTATCATTTTTACCAAAAAACAAAACTTGTATTTTATCAAACTTTGATTTTTCAATACAAGAATAGGAAAGTCAAAATAAGTTTGTATATGAAGTTTAAGCATGCATGTATAAGTAGAATACATCTATTATACATATAAACTATTTAAACTTGTTTTGATCAATCTATTCATGAAAACCAAATCCAAACATAAAACTTGTGTGTGTTATGCACTTGAGCATATCAACTATTCTTATCTTTACAAATGGATCTAAACACACTAAACTAACCTAGGATACCTAAGTCTTCTTGACGATCTTCCATCTTCAAGTCGACTCGGTCCCAAACCGTGATCCACCGAGTACAAAGGTATGATCTTGATGCTCGGGCACTGGAATCACCAAGTGAAGGCTTCCAAACTCCTCTTTTTGAAGCAATCACCAACTAATATCTTATTATATGATCTGAAACTAAAATCACAAGATTATTAGTAAACATAACTACATGAGTTAATCATCATCAAAACTAGAGAGGAAGACCTCCGGGCCAACAATCTCCCCCTTTTTGATGATGACAAAACTCATGGAGTTATATATGCATGGATTAAAGTTAAGCTTCAAGGAAGCTTCCCCTTAACTCATGCATAAACAAATAAACATAAGTATGCAATGAATATTAAACATGAAACATGCATAGATATGCATAAACAATAAAAGGTCTAGATACCAATAAAATGTTCAAAAACAAAACATGCTCTAGATACCAATTAAACTTAAACTAAAATAAACTTAATATATGCAAAACATAAACACGCATATATAAAACTCAATCAAACTCAAATAATTCTCCCCCTTTTTGTCAATCATCAATAAAGGGGTAAAAATCAAAACAAAACAAAATCTTCTTTCCCTTTTTAATACAAAGAAACAATCATCAATAAGGGGTAAAACCAAATCAATAAATTCTTCTCCCCTTTTTGTTCGAAACAAAGAATCAACAAAGGGTTAATAAAACAATGTTCTCTCCTTTTTGTCTAAAACAAAAACAAAAACAAATAGGGGTGTCAATCAATTAGGATATCAATTGAAAATATGTCAATGTAGCATCTTGATACCAATTGAAAGTAAACATAGATCAATAAAATAAATGGTATATGCTATATACATTCATGAAGAGGAAGATGTGAAGCTTCCCTACATAGATACATTACATGAAGGAGGGATGACAAGCCCTAATTCACATAACATACACTATGCAATGCATAAGAGGAGATGTGAAGCTCCCCCTACACACGTGTACCACATAAAGAAGAGATTGTCAAGCTCTTCAATACAAGATACACTCATCATGAATTTATATGTAGAAGAGATGTTAAGCTCTCCTTGCATATAGGCAATACAAATCAAAACTTTTGAATTTTTCTTTAAACAAAATTTTGAGATACCAATTTTAAAACATTCAAATAAACATCTTGATATCAAAAAATTTTTCTTTTTAAGTATATGATATCAATTTAGAATTTTTATTTTCTAACATAAAGTAAGGGAGTGGAGATACAAATACCAATTGAAATATGAAAATCGAATTTTTCTCCCCCTTTATGAAATACCAACAAAACACATGCATAAGCTTGTTTAAGAAACTAATTGAAAATTGAATCAATTGAAACAAAGTTGAAGCTTAAGCTTAGCATAAACACAAACATATATATGTATGAAAAATAGATACCAATTGAAATTGATATTCTTTGAAATGCAAGCATACATATACGAAAATATATGAGTATACAATAAAAGTCAAAATTGATACCAATTGAAAGAATTTCAATGATACAATTGAAACAACAATAATGATCAAGTGTATACATCATATAACTACCACCCATTCATGCACAAGTTTAAAAGATATTCAAGAAGGGTATACATGGCATGGTCTCCCAACCAACCGCCCTTGGAAGGTAGGGGTTTCAAAAATAGGTTTGAAAATTATAGAATGTTTGAAAACTTCTACCATAATGAAGAATACGAACTAGTTAAATGGAAAAAACTTGTTAACTAGTACGAAATCCTTCAAGCAAGGAATAAAAAACAAATTGTTTTTCATGAAATAAGAAATCCACATGATATCAACACTCTAAGCCAATTAAGCACATATAGGACTCATGAAAACAAAACATGAGTAAACATGAAAAGTGAGTGTACAAGTAAGATGTGAAGATCATAATCATGAAAGATAGACAATAAGCTCAATATTCCTTAAAACATGAAAACATGAAAATCATCAAAACTATTTAATCTTCAAGGTATATGTATGTCCTATATAAATTAAAGTATACATACATATCCAAACACAACGAGTCCACAAGGATATATGAATGAAGGCACGTGGCTCAAAAGGATGTTTATGTATAAACAGTATTTTGGATAAAATGGACATATACATGAAGTTAAACATAAACACATGGAAAACATGATAAACTAAATTTCCATTAAAACAGATTTCATTTCAAGGTATATGTATGATTTGTCAACACAAAAAAATATACACATATCTCTAAACACAATTGAGTCCATATGTATAGATTTGCATGAAAGGCAAATGACTCAAGGGGTATACATGTATATCTTAGGTTTGGCAAAATAGACATATACATGAAATGAAAACACATAAACATAAAACAAATCCAAAAATAGGAATACAAATTTAAAATGCATGAATTATCAAAACTAGACAATACTAGCACATCTAATGGGTTCAAATAAGCATTCAAGTTCAAACATATATAGATTTATTTGTGGTCCACTATATGCACAAATATATACCTAGTCTAATGAAAACTAACATTTAAACATATATTCAAATCATGAAGTATCAAAACAAGATATAATCAACATAAAAAACATAAACATGATTATTATGTAAATTCACATGTTATTAAACCTATGATAAGCATGAGAGGTAAACAAATGGTGAGAACACAAAAATATGATCCATATTAAACATGGGTGTCTCAAAGGCTATACATGCATGTCAAGGATCTAATAATCATGGCATTTTTATAATGATCTATAAACATCAAAACATGCTAAAACAATGATATGAAAAGCATGTAAACAATAAACGGGAGTTAGAGATCGATACCAAAACGATGAGGGCACCTCTCTAGTACTCCAAACCAAGGTGGTCCTCCCACCAAACCTTCCCTTGAAAGTGATGCATCCAATTTGATTTCCATGAAGCTCAGAACGCATCCACTCCAAGGTACCGCTACTCTCACGTCATGCGAGAGCCCACACCTACATCAAACATAAGATGGGTGGTCTTTGGTACCCATATCTTATTGGGTCCATGGGGTTAGTTCCTTCTCTAACCCAAACAAAATTCTTTGCTAAATTTGAAACATGTATTCTATCATAGCAAAATTTAGTAAGGTGGCCCTTACGTCCACAATGTGTACATGTGTACACATGAGTATACATGGTGTGATGGTGTCCGTGAGGAGCATGTGTATGCCGTGATGGGTGTACATGAATAGATGGAACTTGTTTCTTTCGAAACAAAGTTTCCAAACGTGTATGGCTCTTGGCACATTGGCTCAAAGTGGAGCCCAAACAAATAACCTTCTTCTTAAGCATGGAAATATCATTATCAATCAAAGAAGAAGTATGGCATGCAATAGGTGAAGTGTGTGATACTACCCTAGCATGGCAAACATGTGCATCAATCTTATTTTGCAAAACTTCATTTTTCTTTAACAAACATTTAAATCATTAGAAATAGAGATTATTTTATTTTTCAAAGCAACATTCTCCTTTAAAACAAAATCAACTTTTGAAGACAAATTTTCATTTTTCTTTAAAATTGATTCACAATCATTTTTATTTTTCAAAAATTTATTCTCTTTTAGTGCAAGGTCTAGTTGAGATCTCAATGAATCCCTTTCATTAGCAATCTCAACCTTCTCTTGCAAAACCAACTCAAGTCTTGAAAACAAATCCTCTTTTTCTTTATTTATTTTACAAGTTTTCTTTTTCAAAACTTTATATTTTTCAATTAATTTTCACAAACTATAGATAGTTCTTCATTTAAAGCATGGGGATCAACAAAATCATTTGAAGAACTAGCATCATCATCATCATCTAAGTGGGTTTCCGAGTGTACCTCAAGGGAGTCATTCCCTTGGACCGTATAGCATTGTTGCGGCTCGGATTCATCTCCACTAGATTTCTCTTCTTATTGGATTGGCATTTGAAGCTCGGAGGTGGTGGTTGTTATCAACTTGTTCCACACTACAAAGGTGGAATCAAGATTAGAAACATGCATAAGATATTCTTTTGAAAGCGTGCTTCTAATGGCCTCAAGGGCTTGTGCATTGGCCCCTATATGCTTGCAATCACTAAGGTATGATTCCTTGGTAATGGCAAGGTGAACCTTATATCCTAGGGTTTGTAGGTATATGGACATCCTAGTCTTCCAAACAAGAATGTTGGAAGGGTCAAACATAGGTGGGGTCATGAAGTCCATGGATGTAAACTATATGTGTGCAAACAAGCAAAATGCAAATGATAGATTAGCAAACAAGGATCTCACTCCTAGGATGTTAAGCCTAAGTATCAGGAGCGTAGGCTCTGATACTTATTGTAAATCACCTAGAGGGGGGGTGAATAGGTGATAATGCTAATCTAGAAACTAAATGCGCTAAATGCGGAAGCTTAAACAAATTTTGCAATCACACTTAATACAACCAACAAGTGTAGCCGAATTCTCCGTGAAGGGCTCTGGACTAACTCCTCTTGATTCCCCTAGATATGGGTTGAGGTGCTATATGAAGCTCTTGTGGTTAAGTATAAGTGAGGCACACACACAAGCAATCCAAGCATATAAGGATAAGCAATATGAATCAAATGTAAGGACAACACAAGCATACAAAATATGAAAGAATGATGCTATGCACAACACAAAAGAGAGAGAGTTAGAGAGACAATGGATCAAACGCAAACACAAGGATATGTTTCGAGGTTCGAGCCCCTAGCTCTACGTCCCTGCCTTCACCGAGAAGGATTTCCAATCCACTATACTCCCACCGAGGGAACCTCCACCGAGGAGGATTTGTTACAACAATAGGAGTACCGAACTCCTCTCTCAAATACCGCCTCACAACCGAGGGGTAGGCCGTAGCCAAACAACAACCAACAATCACCTCTACTGAAGAGGGATACAAACCAAACTCCACCTCTCACTAGAGGGAGCAAATCACAATCTCAACCTCTACCAAAGAGGGAGCAAACAAGAAATCAAGGGTTTACAACAAGTGGTATGTCTCAACCACAAACCTCTTTCCTTTTTTAACAAACAAAGATCCTAATAGAATAGGATAGAAGATATAGCTCAAGTGGATATCAAGGTGTTTTTGGAAAGCAAATAACAAAGAAAAATACTTGGGAAATCTCTTGTAGATGATAGAAATGAAAATCCAAACAATATCCCAAAAACCTAGTTTTCTTTGATTTTTCAAAACCCTTGAAAAACAATAAAGATGAAATCTTTTAAAGCACTAAAACACTTTTTAAAACTTATAAAAATACTTCAGAAAAGTAGAAATTTTTGCTCTTTAAAATCTTTGAGAAAACCATGAAGAGATGGGGTATTTATAGGCCCAAAAGAAAACTAGCCGTTAGGCTGATCTGGCAGCCTGACAGGCTTGCGGTCGGCTGGCCAGCCGACCGCCAACGGTCAGAAATATGACCGTTGGGGCTATCCGATCGACTGCACGGCCGACCGCCCAGATACAGAGAGCAAACTTCTCTGCTCCGGTCGACCGCTCGGTCGTCCGCCCAGATACAGAGAGCAAGGCTCTCTGATCCGGTCGGGCCGACCGGCCGACCGGCCCACTGTGCTGCCAGACGTGCACAAGGCTGTGCACGTCGGTCGACCGTCGGGTCGACCGTCCCTTGGTTCGGTCGACCGTGCGGTCGGCCGAACTGGCCTGTCAGCCACTGTTCTAGGTCTGAAAAACATGTTAAAAATATATCTAAAAATCTTATAAATACTTCTAAAAATCCCCAAAAATAGTTTTATCATTTTGCATTGATATATAAACATGTGATAAAAATTTTAACTCAAATATCAAGCATATGAAACTATTTTTGTGTCTTATCATTTTTACCAAAAAACAAAACTTGTATTTTATCAAACTTTGATTTTTCAATACATGAATAGGAAAGTCAAAATAAGTTTGTATAGGAAGTTTAAGCATGCATGTATAATTAGAATACATCTATTATACATATAAACCATTTAAACTTGTTTTGATCAATCTATTCATGAAAACCAAATCCAAATATAAAACTTGGTGTGTTATGCACTTGAGCATATCAACTATTCTTATCTTTACAAATGGATCTAAATATACTAAACTAAATTAAGATACCTAAGTCTTCTTGACGATCTTCCATCTTCAAGTCGACTCGGTCCCAAACCGTGATCCACCGAGTGTAAAGGTATGATCTTGATGCTCGGGCACTGGAATCACCAAGTGAAGGCTTCCAAACTCCTCTTTTTGAAGCAATCACCAACTAATATCTTGTTACATGATCTGAAACTAAAATCACAAGATTATTAGTAAACATAACTACATGAGTTAATCATCATCAAAACTAGAGAGGAAGGCCTCCGGGCCAACAGGTTCCCTGTGTGGGAAGTCCTGTGTGGATGCATTAGTGGAAATCCTTCTGTGTGAAGGCGGGTACGTAGAGTAGTGGCTCAAATCTCAAAACATATCTTATTGTTTGCGATTAATCCACTATCTCTTTACTCTCTCTCTCTCTTTATATCTTACATTGCATCATATTCTTATCATATATATGCTTGGTATTGTTTGTGTGCCTCACTTGTATTGAACCAAGAGAGCTTCTCATATAGTACCTCAATTCTTATTTAGAGGAATTTAGAGGAGATAATCTAGAGTCCGTCACTAGAAATTCGGCTACACTCTTTGGTTATACTTAGTGTGTTATAATTTATTTTTAATTCCGTATCATTTGTTATTAGATTAGCTATATACCTATTCACCCCCTAGGTGTATTTTTACCCTTATCTCCAAATTTAATTTGATGTGGATATTCAATTCTGATCTATAATTTATTGGCGTGTTGATTGCTAAATATAATTATCAAATGATATAATTAAAAACTGTGATCAACATAAGAGTTGTAGCTCTTTAAGTCTTCTTTCTGAATCATCTTGAATCATCAGATTTGACGGTAGCGAAAGTTATGATTCAAATATTAAAATGTATCCAGTCTGAATCTGAGTCTAAATTACTTCATTTCATCTATTGATCTTTTCTCTATCCATTTATCTCTTTAGATTTTGAATTTCAGCTTTAAATTTAATTATCCTCAGTGAAACTGATAGGGTCTTCTTCTAATCCATTTTTTCTTTGAATTTGAATGATATTATCTCATCGATATACCCAATTTTTAGATAAGATGGCCTTTAGAACATCTGAATTTGAATCAATCCCCATTTCTTTGAACTTTTGAATTTAAGTAGATAAACCTGTCTATCTCTTTTTTTCTTCCTTAATTACCCTACACGTCATTAAACATGAAAATACATTAATAGCAGAGTTTTATTTAAATAAAAATGCAGAAGTGTGACACATATGATATGAAAACATGCAACGCACGTGTGATCATGAGTTTCATACTTGTAATTGAGTCTCACATCTTAACTTAAATACACTCATGACTAAGTCTAATTGTAATGTATCTAGACTCAAACCATTAGGCTTGATCATTTCTTTATTTGGTCAAACAACATAGGCTAAAGTGGACGGATGTAAATATTCAATTGACTTGATTTGACCCAATTGACTTTAGACTTGAAATAAAATAAGTCTAACAGGTTGGGCATAAGAGGGTAGTATTTGAGGGATTAGCCTAACCTACTATTACTAACTCTACAATACAACACAGTCGACAAAATGGGGTGGCAATGTTGACAGCTCGAATTGTCAACAAGGGAGCACGACTACTCAAAGTAGGAAGTGGACATCCATTGAGAGAAGGCTTTATGAAAGCAACTTAGTTTGATAACGACATCCTCGTGGCTGATAACGCTGATAAAAATTTTGACTACCATGTAGTCATAGCAGTAAAATATTATTGAAAAAAATCCAATTGTTATGATTTGCAAGCTGAAGACACAAACACACATATCTACTGTGAAGACCTTGTGAAATCTTTTATTCTTATATACACTTGTTTGTTTTTGCTCGCATATGCTTTGTACCCATTTTAATGTGGCAAGCTTGATGAAAATTTAGCTTACTCTTATGGGGAGAGAGGAGATAGAGGAGATGGAAGAAGGTAGCACAGAGATCGAAGACAAAGGAGCAAATACGGTGTTGCGCCTACGACAACAACCTGATGAGGATCCCCTGAATCTTCTAAGCATGAAGAACAATCTTCCAAACAGCACAAATACCAAAAATCTAGAGAAAGCACATAAAACAACAATTTAACGAGGTTCGGCCTCAATGCCTACGTCCTCGGGGCAATCGAAAGAGAGATTAATTTACTTGGAAGATGATTACAATTGCTAGCAGCCTCTTGAGTGCAAGAGAGCTCCAGCAAGTTCCAGCAATCTTCTCTTTTCCAAGTACAAACCCTAGAAACCAACAACAGCTCTTAAATACACAGATTTTCGAATCACCAGAAAATTACCCGCACCTGACTGTCGGTCGACCGAGCGGTCGACCGACCCCTTCCACCGGTCGACCGGTTGGTCGACCGGGTGCCCAACAGAGAGTTGGGTACTTTTAGTCGGTCGATCGGGCGATCGACCGGGCTCTTTCCTTTTGCACGTTGTGCACATCGGTCGACCGGGCCAGTCGACCGATTACCTGCTTGTGTGGGCGATCGACCGAGCCGATCAACCGCTAAACCTGTTCTTCTACTAATTGTGCTGTTTGCTGCTATCTCCTTCCTTCATCCTTTTGTCGTCGACCTCCTTGGCGATCACTCGACGACCCTCGACGATCCTTGTCAACTTCCCATCAGTAAACTCTCTCTTTCCAATAATTCTCCACCTCGGCGAAGATTTTTCCTAAAATCTGAGCCGATCTCCAACGAACCCCAGCCTATCACCTGGCGAAATCGACACACGATCTCGGCGAAATCGACACCGGATGAAATCGACACACGATCTCGACGAAATCGACACCGGACGAAATTGACACACGATCTCGGTTTGGAATCTTTAGCTCAGCTATTCATAGAAAACATCACACATGCCTTCCTTGCACTTCACCTTAGGAGAATTTTCATACATGCCGATCACCAAACTGTGGCTTCTACTCCACAACTTCACGACCTCACAAAGACTTCCTCACGAGCCAACACTGACTCTCCAACTGACCAGCTCTATCTAGTCTTCCTGTCTTCCACTGACGGTCCAACCAAGTCTGCGTAGTGAACACCAACCATCATCGGCTTCAACTGGATACACACCCCTCCTTATGCAAGCTCAACATCTTCTCACCGGAAGATAAACCTGTTCCTCGAGATCACAACACCTCACCACCACGTGAAGTCCAACTAGCCACAACACTTCACCTCTACGTGAAACCTCTCCACCTCTACGTGGAGTTCCATCGGCCACAACTCTTTACCTCTACGTGAAGATCCATACAGTTTCTTGAGAACCCAAATAGCTTCATAAGAGTTGCATCACCAAATGGCTGCGCCTTTACGGCTGCCTACGTACCTTTGCCCAAAAGGATCAAGCCAACCGTAGTTTATTTAGATGAGCTTCATCAAGCTCGAATACTGGTACCTGTATTTGCAGCAGTGAACCTGTCTGACTGAGTCATATGAACCTCTTTCCGACCATCATGGAGAACAATGGCCTTCAACTTCAGCTTGTCGCGATCACAAGCTTGAGATTCATGCTTCTTTCCCCACAAGCGTGGTTTCACCTTGGTTCCAATGGCTGCAAACATTTTGACATCCCCAGCAATGTCTTCAACCTGTTTAGCATCAATCCTTGCTTCATGATCTCCACCCGGTGTCACATCCGGTGAAGTCTCCTCCAATGCCGAACCAACTGGAGATGATAGAGTAGCATCAACCTCCACCTGCTGCGATCCAACCTTGGTCTTCGTCCTCTCCACCAGCTGAGAGACAGTGGACTTCAACGCTGAAGTCTCTCCAAAAGTGACATCCTGCTCATCACGATCTTCTTGTCTTCGGGGTCCCATAACCTATAGTTGTTTCTCTTGATGCCCAAATAGACAAACCTCTTTTCTCGCAGATTCACCTTGTCATTGTTGGCACTGAAGTAGGCTGGACTTCCAAACTCCCGCAGCACACCATGATCTTGAGCAGCTTTCCCAGACCAAATTTCCAATGGAGCTTTACCTCCTATCGCAGTCGATCTGTTCATGAGATGGCTAGCATACTTAGTCGCCTCAGCTCAAAACGACATGTCTAATCCTGCATTATACAACAACCGCCGAGCCTCCTCCAGCAAGGAACGGACTACATCTTTAGCCAACCCATCTGTACCTGTTGTGAAGTGAGTAGCAATACTTGTGTTCTGGCCAAATCGTAGGAATTAGTTCATGTCCTTTCCAACATTACCAATATGAAGCTCTTTACCTTCCTACCTATCTGCCTCTCCATTCTTCCTTTCCACTTCACCAACACATCTAGGGCTTCACCCCTTTGTCTCATAGGATATATCCAAACCTGCCTAGATGAACCATCAACAAAAGAGACAAAGTACCTGTGACCTCTAAGCGATGCCGTCTTAGTAGGTCTCCATACACTCATATGAACACAATCAAGAAGACTTTCATTGCAGTGAGTACTGGTGCTGAATCTCACCTTCTTCTTGTACAGAACGCTGTGTCCACCTTCTAACTTGCAGGTAGTAGCACCTTCCAGCGATTCCATCTTTGCAGGAGCTCGCAAAGACCTTTCTTCTTCCTGTCCGACCTTTCCCTGCCAGACCTCCGGGCCACCATCATCTGAGGAACTCGAAGTCTCCACCTGATCTGTAATCGTACTACCCTTCAAGTAGCAGAGATTTCCTCGCCAGACGCCCTTCATCACCACCATCGAGCCTTTGATCATCCTGAGATCACCATCTCGAACAGATATCACCATGCCCGATGCTTCCAAAGTTCCCACGGAGATTAGATTTCTCTTCAACTGAGTACATACCTCACTCCTTTCAGCTCCTTACCATCCCATCAAACATCCTGATTCGGATTGTACCTACACCCTCCACGCTACATGGGTGATCGTCGCCCATAACAACCGAATACCCCTCTAGCTTCTCAAAGCTAGAAAATCAATCCCGATTGGGGCATGCATGGTATGTTGTACCTGTATCCAGAATCCACTCATCTTTCCATGAGTTATCAATGATGGAAGACCTGACTGAAAACGAGAAACTTGACGAGTTCGAATCTGATCCATCTGCCTGTGAACTACTCCTCTGAGTATTCGTCACCTTTGATAGATTTGCTTCAGCCTTCGACTCCTTCTTCTTCCCCTTGAACTTCGGACAGTCCATTTCCAGTGCCCTATCTCCCTACAGAAGGCATACTGATTCCTTTTGAGATCTCTGAAACCCGGCCTGAACTCTGATCTTCCACTTTCTTCCTTGCCCTTCCTCGATGAACCCCTGCCTCTTACTTCCAGTGCCTCCGCCGATGAGCTTGACTGAGGAGGATGTCTCTCCTTCTTCCTCGTCTCATAACTTGTCAGTGTAGACGACACCTCATGGTAGTCTAACGTCTGCCTACTATTGATAAAGGTCAGTGTGAATGTCTCATACTCCTCCTCCAGGAGTGAATTCAGGAAGATGATCGCCTTGTCCTCCTCTTCTACAATGACATCCACGTTCACTAAGTCTGTAAGAAGCTTCGTGTATCAGTTGATGTGCTCATTCATTGTGCTCCCCTTCTTCATCTGAAATCTGTACAGCTTACTCTTAAGCTGCAACCTTGACTCAACGCTCTTCGTCAAGTATTTCTTCTCAAGGGTTTTCCATAGATGCTTCACCAACGTCTCATGTTGTGCAAGATATTTTATGTCTTGCGACAAACATGAACGTATCAACCCACACGCCGACCTGTTCATCTTTGCCCACTCTTCATCAGTGGTCTTGCTTCTCTTCTTTTCCAATAGAAGTGTATCTTCGAGATTCGATGCATTCAAGGCATCCATAACCTCACATCTCCATATCCCGAAATTATTTGTGCCATTAAACTTCACCACGTCAATCCTCAGATGAGGATTCATGGTCTTAACCGAAGCAATTTCTTCTGCCATCAAGATTACTTGATCCTCTATCTATGCGAAAAATCAATCAACTGGAAATAGATCACTACTTCGATAAAAATTTGATTTTTACCTTTTCCTTGAAACCCTAGATTGAGTTTCTCACCGGATCTACTCCACCACAGATTCCACGAGCCCTCCTTATGTCCTTCTGAGATCGACACACAATCCCACGAACACCAATACCTCTGATCTGAGATCGACACACGATCTCCACCGAATCAGATCTCGAGCCCCTCCGAATCTCCAGAAATCCCAAGTGAAACCTGGAAGCTCTGATACCACTTGTTGCGCCTATGACAACAACCTGATGAGGATCCCTGAATCTTCCAAGCACGAAGAACAATCTTCCAAACAGCACAAATACCAAAAATCCAGAGAAAGCACACAAAACAACAATTTAACGAGGTTCGGCCTCAATGCCTACATCCTCGGGGTAATCGAAAGAGAGATTAATTTACTTGGAAGATGATTACAATTGCTAGCAACCTCTTTGAATGCAAGAGAGCTCCAGCAAGTTCCAGCAATCTTCTCTTTTTCAGGTACAAACCCTAGAAACCAACAACAGCCCTTAAATATACAGATTTCCGAATCAGCAGAAAATTACCCGCACCCGACTGTTGGTCGACCGGGCGGTCGACCGACCCCTTCCACCGGTCGACCGGTTGGTCGACCGGGTGCCCAACAGAGAGTTGGGTACTTTCAGTCGATCGACCGGACGGTCGACCAGGCTCTTTCCTTATGCACGTTGTGCACATCGGTCGACCGGGCCGGTCGATCGATTACCTGCTTGTGCGGGCGATCGATCGAGCTGGTCAACCTCTAAACCTGTTCTGCTGCTAATTGTGCTGTTTGCTGCTGTCTCCTGCCTTCGTCCTTTGTCGTCGACCTCCTTGGCGATCACTCGACGACTCTCGACGATCCTTGTCAACTTCCCCATCAGTAAACTCTCTCTTTCCAACAGACACTGCATTGAAGTAGGCCAAATAAGCTCCCGGTCAACAGCCCGGTCGACCGGTGGAGAAGGCCGGTCGACCGCCCGGTCCACTGGTGTACACGACGTGCACAGGATTAGCCCGGTCGACCGCCCGGTCGACCATAGAATGGAACGGTCGACCGACTGAAAACAGGCTGCTCTCGGTTTGGGTTCGGTCGACCGCCCGGTCGACCGTGGATATGGGTCGGTTGACCGCTCGGTCGATCGACAGATGCATTTTGGCTTTCCTTTCTGGATTAGGATTCCTTTTCTATTTGGCATCGAATCCAATCAGGATTTTCTAAAACCCAGGGACTCTGTGGTTATAAATAAGGGCTAGAGCCCTCATGTATTATATCCCCGAAAATCCTTCTGAAAATCTCCCTTGGAAATTCCTTGAAGAAGGAATAAGTTGTAATTGATTGTTGAATCAATAAAATCTCTCTCTTCCTTGGCCCAAGGATGTAGGCACGTTGTCAAACCTCGTTAAATACTGTGTTGATTGCTTTTTTCTATTGTTCTCAGTTCTTGTCGGGTTGGATACATCTCCGGCTGCATCTGTCTCTGCCTGGTTGGTGGATTCCTCAGAGAGGTTGTTGTCCTGCGCACAATAATTGGTATCAGAGTATCCCAGATTAGTCGTGGGATCGTGTGTTGATTCCAAGGACATCAGTTACTGTTTAGCGGAGATCGTGTGTCGATCTCAGAGCGCGGCGTTGGGACTGTTTGTGGGATCATGTGTCGATCTCAAAACAACGTGTAGATTGCTCGAGGAATCAGTTTGGGATGACCTTGAGTATATAAGGATTTGGGCAACTTCATCTAGAAAATTAGTCTTTTGGGATTGTGTTTTAAGTTCCCTTCAATTGGTATCAGAGCCATTCCCCGAACTTAATCGTATGTGTAAGTGATGTTGAACCCCAAAATAGGCGCAAAAAATGCATTGGTGGGCCCCTGTGAAGCTAATTGGCCTCTCGAAAAATTTGGTAGCGGTGCTCCTGCTTCGCGTAAGGCGTGGCGCCAACTACACTTGGTGAAGAGGAGTGGCAAGTGTGGTGAAGAAGTTGTGATCTCGATGGGGCGTTTGATCTTCCACTGTGAAGATAATTGGAGTAATTGGAGGAACAAATAGTCCCACATTGACTAGACATGAGGATGATCTTGAGTGTATAAGAATTTGGGCAACTCCACCTAGATGTCTAGTGTTTTGGGATGATGCTCCAAGTCCTCAGATTAACTCTCCACCAAAAGCATGCAACAAATGCCTCACCTATGTAGCTTCCCACTTCACATTGTTAAGAAAATTTAACTAAACATGCTTCCAGCATGTTACAGATACCTTTAACCTTGTCCTTAATGGGAGGGGACAGAGAGGAATGTGTGCCAAGAACTTGTATTTTCCTGTTATTTTTCACTGAGAACAAGTGAAGAACAAAGGATCTTGCTTTTACCTTGTTGGAAAAAAGTGATTCAAGAAACTTTTTGCTTTAATTATTTACTGGAAAAAGTGAAAGGAAGAGAAACTTTAAACGCATGCTCAAAGGGAAGTGGGAAAGAGGAAAGTGAGCTAAGAGCTTGCTTTCTCCTTGTTTGATTGCTGAAAAGAAGTGGAGGAGAAAACAGGCATTAACCTAGGTAGAGCTATTTCTCCCTCCAGTTCTCCTTTTTTGTTTTTTTTTTTTTTTTTACTCCACTCTTAAAGTGAGCCTGTTTGTTGCTGGAGAAGGTGAGAGCGGTGAGAGTGCTCTAAAGTAGTTAAAATGGGGCAACGGGTGTGTCAAATGAGCATATTTCCATGAAATAACAGCACCAAACTCTCCTGGTTTTCTCATTAATTCTCAAGATACTGAAATCTTCTACTAGCACAAACAAGGCAGGAGGCAAATACTAGTGAAAAACATGAAGAAAAAGTAACACATTGTTCTCTGTGCTCGTGCTTTCACGTGTATGCGCTCATCTGTTGTGACTACGACAACAACCTGATGAGGATCCCTTGAATCTCCCAAGTAAGAAGAACAATCCCAAACAGCACAAAAACAAACACAAGAGAAAGCACACGCAAACAAAGCAATCTGACGAGGTTCGACCTCAATGCCTACGTCCCCGGGGCAATCAAAAGAGAGATTAATTACTTGGAAGATTGATTACAATGCTTGCAGCCTCCCTAATCTCCAGAAAGCTCAAGAACACTTTTTCTTTTTCAGATTCAAACCCTAGAAAATAACCACAGCCTTTAAATACAAACAGGTTTCCAAACCTGCAATCGCAGCCCGCACCTGCTTGTCGGTCGACCGGGCGGTCGACCGATCTCTTCCACCGGTCGACCGGTCGGTCGACCTGGTGCCCAACAGAGAGTTGGGTACTTTCAGTCGGTCGACCGGGCGGTCGACCGAGTCGGTCGACCGGACCGGTCGACCGAACCTCTGATACTGCGGGCGGTCGACCGGGCCGGTCGACCGCTCAACCTATTTCCTGCTGCTGCTGCTGTTTCCCTTCGCCTTTTCGTCGTCGACTTCCTCGGCGATCACTCGACGACCCCTCGACGATCTATGTCAACTTCCTCAGCAATACTTCTCTCTTTCCAACAATTCTCCACCTCGGTGAAGATTCTCAAATCTGAGTCGAACTGTCCATCGACTCAAGAGCGGCTGCACCAATGTGGTTGCCTACGTACCCTGCCCAAGGGATCAAGCCATCCGTAGTTCATCCAAATGAGCTTCAGCAAGCTCAAGCTACCTGAAGGACATGGAGCAAAGCTTTGTAATGTGCAAACTTCACTCCCGACACCACCTTAGTAAGCATGTCGGCTGGATTCTACGAAGTGTGAATCTTCAACAGTTCGATGTCACTCTCTTCTAGAATCTCCCAAACGAAGTGGTACCTGACGTCAATATGCTACGTCCTTGCATAATAGACCTGATTCCTGGCCAAGTAGATGGCGCTCATGCTGTCACAGTTAATCTTCAGCAAATCCTGTTCCACGCCCAAGTCATCTAGCAACCCTTGAAGCCAGATCGCCTCCTTCATGGCCTCTGTCATAGCCATATACTCAGCCTCTGTGGTCGATAAAGCGACGGTAGACTACAGTGTGGAGCGCCAACTCACCGGTGCCTGAGAGAATGTGAAGACATATCCCCTTATCGACCGGCGCTTGTCAAGGTCACCTGCATAGTCTGAATCAACATACCTTATGCACTCTTACTTTCCCATGGAGTCCTTCTCAAACACTAGGCCTACATCAATTGTTCCTTTGATGTACCTCAAAATCCATTTCATAGCTTTCCAATGACACTGTCCCGGATCATGCATATATCTGCTCATCATGGAGACGGCCTGTGATAGATCTAGTCTCGTACACAGCATAGCGTACATCAAGCTACCCACCGCACTGGCATATGGAATGTGAGACATATACTCACGCTCTTGAACACTCTTCGGAGACATCTTTGCAGACAATTTGAAGTAAGTAGCCATAGGTGTACTTATAGACTTTGTATCCTTACTGATATTGAACCTCTGTAGTACCTTCTCCAAATAGCCCTTCTGAGTCACTCACCCTGCCAATTCTCCGGTCTCTAGTGATCTCCATGCCCAACACCTTCCTAGCTTCGCCTAGGTCCTTCATCTCAAACTTTGACGATAGATTCTTCTTCAGAGCATCAATAGTAGATCTCGACCTCGAAGCAATCAACATATCATCTACATAAAGAAGTAGATAGATATATTCACCTGATGGTTGCTTGTTGTAGTACACACATGGGTCATAGTGGCTACGTGTGTACTTCTTCTTTCTGATGAAGCTATCAAATCGCTTGTACCATTGTCTACGAGACTGCTTAAATTCGTACAGCGACTTCTTCAGCTTGCATACTAATTCTTCCTTCCCTGCAGTCTTATATCCTGTAGGCTGAGTCATGTAGATCTCCTCCTCTAGATCGCCGTGGAGAAAGGCGGTCTTCAAATCGAGTTGGTTAAGGTCCAACTCATTCTGCGCAACCAAGGCCAATAGAATACGAATTGACGAATGTTTAACTACAGGAGAGAATACCTCATTATAGTCAATTCCTTCCCTCTGAGCGTAGCCTTTAGCCACCAACCGAGCCTTGTAGCGCACTGCATCTTCTTAGAGAGATCCTTACTTCTTAGCATACACCCACTTGCACCCTATGGCTTTCTTCCCTTTGGGTAACTTGGTGAGTTCCCATGTGTCGTTCTTATAGAGAGATTGCATCTCTTCATTCATGGCCTCTTTCCACATCCTCACTTCCGAGCTGATCTCAGCTTCTCTGAAGGTAGATGGAATAGCCTCCTCAATGACTGGAAGTGCATATGCTACGATCATATCAGAGGTGAGCCAATCTGGTCTCCTAGTGTTCCTCCTTGGTCTGTCAACTGCAGTAGGATCAGGAACAGTACCATGACCTGTTCTTCACCCTGATCAACCTCTTTAGTATCTTCTTCAACTACTCGATCACTGCCCTGTGTCACCTCAGAAATGATCCGAACCGATGCTGATTCTCTAGAGATGGTGGATCTGCATCAATCTCCACCTGCTGCGATAGCTCCTTGGTCTTGCTGGTCTTCACCTGCTAAGAGACCGTAGGCTTCATCAAAGAAGCCTCATCGAACGTGACATCCCTGCTCAGTATGAACTTGTTGTCCGTTTGATCTCAAATCTTGAACCCCTTGATTCCTCGCTTGAAACCAACGAACACCACTTCTTTGCCCTTGGGTCAAGCTTGTCTTCTCTGACATGGTAGTAGGCTGGACATCCGAAGACCCGTAGCAAATCATAGTCACCAGCAGCTTTTCCTGACCAAGCTTCAAGAGGAGTCTTCCCCCTATCGCAGACGACGGCAACCTATTCACGAGGTGGCATGCATACGCCAAAGCTTCAGCCCAAAACTTCTTTGACAGTCCTGCATTGGATAACATACACCGGACCTTCTCTAGCAAAGTCCGGTTCATCCTCTCAGCCACCCATTTTGTTGCGGAGTCTCTCGCACCATGAAGTGTCTCTCTATGCCCTCATGAAGGCATAGCTGTAGGAAAGGATCTGATTTGTACTCTCCTCCATTGTCAGAACGGAGGACCTTGATCTTCCTTCCCGTGCTTCTCTCCAGATTCGCCTTCCACTTCACGAACAGTTTTAGGACTTCTCCTTTGTGTCGCATGGTGTACACCCAACAGCGCCTAGAAAATCGTCAATGAACGATACAAAATAATGGTTACCTCAATCGATGCAGTCTTGGTAGGTCCCCAGACATCCGTGTGAACATAGTCAAGAATACCCTCCGTGCAGTGTGAAGCTGTGCCAAACTTCACCTTGGTCTTCTTGCCGATGATGCAATGCTCACAGAAATCCATCTTGCAGGTTTCGGCACTCTTCAGCAACCCTTGGCTCGCAAGAGCTTGCATTGACTTCTCTCATGCATGTCCCAGCCTCATGTGTCACAGCCGGGTTGAATCTTCCTTTGGACTGGTAGAAGCCGCCACTTGCCCTGTCACCGTACTACCCTTCAAGTAGTATAGGTTGTTCCGGCGATTGGCCTTCAACACCACCATCGAACCTTTTGTCATTCTAAGGATTCCTTCCTTAATAGACACCCCAAGGCCCAATGACTCCAAAGCTCCTACGGAAATCAGGTTCCTCTTCAACTGAGGTACATACCTCACTTCTTTCAGCTCCCTCACCATCCCATCAAACATTCTGATTGGAATAGTACCAACACCCTCCATGATGCACGGATGATCATCGCCCATGACGACCGAACACCCCTCCAGCTTCTCAAACTGGTAAACCAGTCCCGATTAGGGCATACATGGTATATTGCACCTGTATCCAAGATCCACTCATTTTCACCTGAGTAGCCTATGATGGGAGTTGTAACTGAAAAAGAGAACACCAACGAATCTGAGTCTGATCCATCTGCCTGTGATTTACTGCTAGGAGTGTTAACCACCTTTACGAGATTTGCCTCAGACTTTGATTCTTTCTTCTTTCCCTTGAATTTCGGACAGTCCACCTTCTAGTGCCCAATCTCTCTGCAGAAAACACACTGATTCCTTTTGAGATCCCTGAAACCCGGTCTGGACTTTGATGTTCCTCTAAACTCCTTGCCCTTCCTCGATGAACCCCTGCCTCTTACTTCCAGTGCCTCCGCCGATGAGCTTGACTGAGAAGGATGTCTCTCCTTCTTCCTCGTCTCATAACTTATCAGTGCAGACGACACCTCATGGTAGTCCAACGTCTGCCTACCATTGATAAAGGTCAGTGTGAATGTCTCATACTCCTCCTCCGGGAGTGAGTTCAGGAAGATGATCGCCTTGTCCTCCTCTTCTACAATGAGATCCACGTTCACCAAGTCTGTAAGAAGTTCGTGTATCGGTTGATGTGCTCATTCACTGTGCTCTCCTTCTTCATCTGAAATCTGTACAGCTTACTCTTAAGCTGCAACCTTGACTCAACATTCTTCGTCAGGTATTTCTTCTCAAGGGTTTCCCACAGATGCTTTGCTGACGTCTCATGTTGCGTAAGATATTTTATGTCTTGCGACAAACATGAACAAATCAACCCACACGCCGACCTGTTCATCTTTGCCCACTCTTCATCAGTGGTCGTGCTCCTCTTCTTTTCCAATAAGAATGTATCTTCGAGGTTCGATGCATTCAGGGCATCCATAACCTCACATCTCCACATCCCGAAGTTATTTGTGCCATTGAACTTAACGACATCAATCCTTGGATGAGGATTCATGGTCTAACCGAAGCAATTTCTTTTGCCATCTAGATTACTTGATCCTCTATCTATGCGAAAAATCAATCAACTGGAAATAGATCACTACTTCGATAAAAATTGGATTTTTACTTTTTCCCTGAAACCCTAGATTGAGTTTCTCACCGGATCTACTCCACCACAAATTCCACGAGCCCTCCTTGCGTCCTCCTGAGATCTACACACGATCCCACGAACACGAATACCTCTGATCTGAGATCGACACACAATCTCCACCGAATCAGATCCCGAGCCCTCCGAATCTCCAGACAAATCCCAAGCGAAACCTGGGAAGCTATGATATCGCTTGTTGTGACAAAAACAAACACCAAGAGAAAGCACACGCAAATAAAGCAATCTGACGAGGTTCGGCCTCAATGCCTACGTCCCCGGGGCAATCAAAAGAGAGATTAATTACTTGGAAGATTGATTATAATGCTTGCAGCCTCCCTAATCTCCAGAAATCTCAAGAACACTTTTTCTTTTTCAGATTCAAACCCTAGAAAATAGCCACAGCCTTTAAATATAAATAGGTTTCCAAACCTGCAATCGCAGCCCGCACCCGCTTGTTGGTCGACTGGGCGGTCGACCGATCTCTTCCACCGGTCGACCGTCGGTCGACCGGGTACCCAACAGAGAGTTGGGTACTTTCAGTGCCCGGTCGACCGAGCTCCAACTTGTGCACGTTATGCACGTCGGTCGACCGGGCCGGTCGACTGAACCTCTGATACTGCGGGCG
Organism: Agave tequilana; assembly: GCA_038442645.1. NCBI lineage: Eukaryota > Viridiplantae > Streptophyta > Magnoliopsida > Asparagales > Asparagaceae > Agave > Agave tequilana. The sequence goes on along the minus strand of JAVJIF010002032.1, from coordinate 19,951 downwards.
GTCGACCGGGCCGGTCGACCGCTCAACCTGTTTCCTGCTGCTGCTGCTGTTTTCTGCTGTTGTTTCCCTTCGCCTTTTCGTCGTCGACTTCCTCGGCGATCACTCGATGACCCCTCGACGATCCATGTCAAATTCCTCAGCAATACTTCTCTCTTTCCAACAGCATCTCTGTCTGGTTGCGTTTTGAAGGAGCGCAAAATGCAATTAACCAACAAGAATATATGGATATTAGTAATGCATGTAGATAGTTTGGCACATATTCACTACTACAGTGCATGAATCCTCAGTAAATGCAACATGCTTCCATTACTGTTTTTTTTCTCCCCCATCCTTCCCTGTTTAATTTCACTTTGAAATAGACGCTCTCTGTGTTACTCTACTTTGTGATTGACCCTCCGTGTCTGTTTGAACATAGGTAACCTTGTATGCAGCAACAAAGATGGCATCAGTCAGAGGATCTCCCTTCTTTGTGCCATCAGCTGACGCATATGCCAGTGCTGCCCTGCGCGCCCCTTAGGTTCTGTTTCTGCTTTAACTTACGAGTTTGTTCTTCGGCTATGGTTGTTGAATCAGGGGGGCATCTTGTAGATCTAGAAAGTTGTCTGAAGTCAACATTGAGTTTCTGATGTTTAATGTTTTGTCTTATGCTTTGTACATCATGTATTTATGTGTGTTTAAATACCCTTAGTATACACTATTACTTGTTACGGATTGATGCTGAATGTTGAACTTGAGAGCATCTTAGTGTCAACTACAGATTGGTTAAAATTGAAAGCATTTAGTTTGAAAGTCATAGTACTAATACTTAAACAGTGAACTAGACACCTACTACAGGCCAAGCATGTAAAGAACGAGAAGGGTAAAATGTTCATTGATCAACTAGCAAAGTCAGCAGGAGAAAATATAAATCGTTAGTTGAGAGTTGGTAAGATGAGGTCTGATCCTTGAATTGGACCCCAACAAATAATCAGACAAACATCATGTGCAAGCTGTTTGATACAAAATTGCAATTTCACCTAACATAATGAAAAAAAAGGAAAAAATGTTGAGCAATCATGAATGAAACTAGATACCAAACTGAAGCATATATTTTCCCTTTACCAGATTACACCTACACTGATCTTAGATTAGATATACATACAATCAATCAGCTTGTTGTCTCTCTCACCTCTTCGCTCTGTCAGCATCAAATAACAAAACAAGGGCACAGAGTTCTTCTTTCCCTAAGCAAAAACAAAAGACCTATAACATCATCATCATCAATTGTCACACCTTAATAGTGTGACAAGGTGTCCCTAAAACCTGGTTCCTCAGTGCTCTCAGCTTCCTCTCTTTAATTGCAGGATCCTCCAGCAGCAACACTTTGTCTGCATCCTTGACCCCCACCATGTGCAGGTGATCACTGTCCTCTCTCTCTTTTCCCCTAAAGAGCAGCCTCTGCTCTTCAGGCTCCAGTCCTGTCACTAGTGACAACACCACCTTCAACTCTCCTGCAATAACAAAATTTAAAAATAAAAAAAATCCATAAGCGACACGAAATTTTATATACAATCCCCATGGATGATCCACACCGTTCTGTATTACTCAGTGGTATCTATACGATGAGTCTAACTTTAGCAGGTCTAAAAAAGAAACCTAACTAATATACAGCTGAACTCTCACCGAAGGTACAAGTGGCACCAATAGATATGTCGTGCCTTTGGACCCAGTCGAGATTCTCACTTGGATCACTTCCTTTGCTCCATCTCCACCATTTTGCCTCTTTTGGACCAACATTCCTCCAGGCCTCACCTCCCACTCTATGACACCGACTCCGGCGTTGCTGCTGGCAGCGCCGGCGACACCGGCCTTAGAGGAGGAGGAGGAGTTGCTCCTAAAGAGTTTTTTTGCCCTCAACTTGATCATCTCCTCTGATTCAGTCTGCACTTGTCTCTACTTTGTTGAGGCTCAAGTTGAGAGAGAGTGCAGGGGGGAGAGAGTTGTAGAGGGGAGAGTGGCATATATAGAGGGGAAAGGGAGCAGGCGTGCACAAGGACAGAAGAAAGTGATCATAAAAGACAAGCCGTCCTCCTTTGTTAAAATAATAAAAAGAATTATAGCTTCTTTTGAGAAGGCCAATTGAAAATGAAATGGGTTGTGTTTCGAATTGGAGAGATTCTTTGAGAAGGCCAATTGAAAATGAAATGGGTTGTGTTTCGAATTGGAGAGATTCTTTTGAGAGAGAGGGGGGAGGCAGCAGCACATGGGGCTGGCAACACGCTTCGCATAATTGGCGGGCCAAACAAAAACTCAAATCAAGGGAATCTCTTCAGTTTCTGTTTAATATATAAATAATCTCTGACCCCCTTCAAATTTTAATGATTTTGTTACATAAATTCCTGTATTTCTGATTTTTTTTTCCCTGTAGCAAATTTCCATCACTTTCTTCCTTCTTACATAAATTATTTTCTCAAGTCTAAAATGATTTGGATGATTTATGCCAATTGGTACTTTGAAATAACAATATGCCTCACTCCTCTATTGTTCTCCTTTAAGGAGAAAATATGATATTAAGGAGGGATATATCATGCTGATAACTGGTTGCATGTAAGGATGGATGTGCAACGCACGTGAGTATACCCCTCAATGTTCTATTTCTTCGAGTCCAAAAGGCACTGCTCTTGATAATAATGATGAATTGGTTATAAGTCATTAACTTAATTATATTTCTATTCAGAAACTATTTATTTATATAGAGATCATAAACTTCTTACAGTTAACTCTTGCGTAGAAGTTGTGAACTCTATGGCTTTTAGGTCGATAATATAATAAGTTATGAGCTGAAAGTAAAATAGGCTAGAAGAAATTTGGAAAGATGACCAATATAAAACTTAAAGGATGAGCAAGGCTTTAAAGAATTGTTAACAAAATTCTTGGGGCAATTTTTCTGTTTACCTAAAAGAGTCAATGAAATTTAGGGGTTGTTTTGTTTGCTTTGAAAGTGGTGGAAAATCAAGTTTTTGCTTCTGACGCTGTGAGTCCCATGCCCTTTTCTTTCCTTTTAATTTGTTTGTTTGCTGTGAAAATTGTGGAGAAAACTCATCCTCCGCCTCAGTTTTTTGTATAACAGTGCTCTATTAGATTTCGGAACGTTTTGCTCCGAAGACACTCGAAATCTGACATGTGAGAACCCACTCCGTTTTCCTTGTTTCGTTTCCAACCGCCAAACAGCCTCTCAGAGATGGATGAGATGAGAAAGACATGAACCTAGGACTGCATTGGGGACAAGAATATACGTGGGAGCATGCATGTGGAGATGATCAAGGCAATGTTTTGCATGTACAAATTATTGTGATTTTTGGGCCAAGTGATCAAGATTATCTTGTTGCTGACAAGGTGTCCATATTATAAAGACATGATAAGATATGATGCATGTGGGGGTGGAGATGAGGCCTTTGGCATTTGCATAGAGGTTGCTATAAGAGCACATGAAGTGGGGCATTGTCGGGCTCATTACATGATCCTTCTTCTTGTAATGTATTCTTTTTTTCCTTTGATATAGAAAATGTTTTTAGATGCATGGTTCATGTCTCAGATGCAGGCTAAATGCCAAGTTTAGATCGAGGTTAAGAGCACATGAGGTTGGATACGTGTCAGGCTAACTTCTTCCCCTGCTTGATCCCATGTCTCCTGTGCAGGCTAACTTCCAAAATTAGGACAAGGCATGAACAACACACCTGCAAACAAACGCTGGAGATTGTGAGCTAACAATAATTTTCTTTTGATAAATAAAAATTCCCCTTGGCTCTTTATTCCGTGAATAAATAACTCCTATACAATTTTTCTTTCAGAAAAGCCTGTTAAGTTTACCATCGTAACTCTCACGTGAGAGAAGAGAAACACACACAAACACAAATCACAATGAGTTAGCCTCCACGAAGTGATAGTAGCTTTCATACGCAGTCTTCATACATCGCGAATGGACCTTCACGATACAGCAGTCCCCTTGAATCACGGAAGTGTGTGTTGCATGAGCCTAGCTTTCTTCTCTTCTTTCTTAACGATAATAATATTTGTTGTCAACAATAATACAAATGTGATTTTTGTTTCTAGCAACACTGTTTAAAAATTTACTACCAGCATACTATTGAGGAGAAAAACTTGAAAAAAAATTAGCGAACCACGTGATTTTTAAAAGAGATTAGATTACAAGTTTAAAATATGCACCTACTAATAACATAAGATAAATGTTCAGTGTTGGTTGAAACAACAATTTGTAAACCTTAGCCTTTGAACAGTGCAGTCCTTCTGAGGAGAATTGAAACTTGATTGGTGATGGAAAATGATATATGAATTACTGCTAAGCTATTTAAATTAAACTTTCAAGAAGGAAGAAACTTCTTTATTTTGATCGAGACGTGCGGAGCACTGTCCTTAAGAGTAGATCGCGCCCCTCTGAGAGAGTGTCTCGGTGCAGTAGGTTGATGGCGGCCTACCCTCCAGGATTCAACGATCGTTGGCCCTGCATGCGTGCACTCGCAATACATAGGCTCTCGAACAGCTCGATTTGTTTCCTCCAGAGATGCAGGGAAGAACTAAAGAGTTTAAGAAGATTTCAGAGGAGAAAAAAGATGGTTGAGTTGTGTTCTTGAGAGTAAGGAATAGATCCTTTATAAAGAGAGTTTATCATCGTTATAAAATCTTTGAGCAGAGAAAACAATCCTTAGACAGAGGAAGAAATCTTTTCTTGTGCAGAGGAACAATATTACTTTAGAAAGTGTCACTGCAGAACTTGGGCAGAGAGCTCTCAACGGCTAACTCTGACATGACAGGACATAAAAAGATACGAATCTAAACAGCTATCTCTGACACAAATATTATGACAGGATTTTAATTTAATTTTAAATTCAAAAATAATATTGGCAAAACTTAGCCTATTCGGGCACACCCGCGAGGCTCCGAAACCCGGATTTGCACCCCTCTGCACGTGCAATGTGGGCGCACATGCGCATTAAGTTTTCTGGATCCGGTAACTCAATTCCTTCACTGGGCCTCAATAGGCTAGCGTGCACGCGAGCACCCCTTGGTTTCTAGCTCACACAACCCATCATGAAAGAGGCTCCATATATAAACAATAAAGAGTTCTTGTCCTATTCAATGTGTAAATCACCTAGAGAGGGGGTGAATAGGTGATGAGCTAATCTAATGGTCAATTAATGCGGAATTAAAACTTATTAAACTAAACACCAAGTTTAACACAAGAGTGTAGCCGAATTCCCCGTGAAGGTCTCTAGACTAGCTCCTCAAGATTCCTCTAAATAAGAGTTGAGCTACCGCGTTGGCTCTCTTGGTTGAAAACTAGTGTTAGCAAACAATCCCAAGCATATAACAATAAAGCACACAATGTATATCAAGCATATAAAGATAAACACAATATAAGCATGCAAGATATAAACAAGTAAGAGATAAAGAGAGAGCAATCGCAAACACGAGAGATTTGTTTCGAGGTTCGAGCACACTTGTACTACATCCTCGCCTTCAACACTATGAAGGATTTCCACTAGAATCGATCCCACCGGATCACTCGGTGCCGCAACACCTACAAGCTCTTAGACTCCCTAGTCCCGTACACACCGCAAGCTCACTAGCTCGCCGAGGCCGCACTCAAACAAAGAGTTCACACTCGAACTCGAAACACCGCGAACACACTTGTCCGCCTCCTCAAGAACAAAGATGGAACTTTGGTGATCACAACTCTTTGATCACCTAAAATCCTCTCACAACAAATCCCTATAGGTAGATATAGCAATGGATGGCTCAAGTGTTGTGTGAGAAAACAAGGATTGAAATAGTGGAGGAAAAACTCAAGAAAATCACTTTTAAAACACTCTTGATAAACTTCCCTTTTGATTGGAAATATTTGGCTCTAAAACTTGTGGATATAACCACTGAAATGAGTGGGAAAAACTAGCCCAAAAACTTCTTCAAAATCTTGTCTAAAACAGCCCCCAAAAGCCCCAATTTATAGGGCTAGAAAAACTAGTCGTTGGAGCCAGACTGGCCTGACGGTCGACCGCCCGGTCGATCGCCAACGGTCAGATTTCTGACCGTTGGGGCAGCGGTCGACCGGCCCGGTCGACCGAGACCCTGGAACAGAGAGCAGAATCTCTCTACCGGTCGACCGGCCCGGTCGACCAGGGCTTTCCAGAGAGCAAACCTCTCTGGCGGTCGACCGTTCCGGTCGACCGGCCCTCCAGCAAAGGCTAGCGTGCACATCTGTGCACGTCGGTCGACCGACTCGGTCGATCGACTTCAAGTTCGGTCGACCGGTCCAGTCGACCGACAGAAGCCAGGTCAGGTCAAATTAGGGATTTAAAAGGTTGTCTTTTGGCTAAAATAAAATCCCATAAAATTACCAAAAATCTACAAAAATAGTTTTAACATTATACTTTGATAATCAAACATGCTTGAGCAAAATCAAGACATGTTACAAATAATTTGAACTATTTTTGTAACTTAGAAAATTGGCTCAAAACAAAAACTGTATTTTTCCAAATTGGTTTTTTCAAAACTTCTCCAAATACAAAACAAGATATTTTAAACTCTTTTATAGCATAGAGTGTATGGATATGATCCACTACACATACATGGTGAAATATCTATGTTTTTGACGTTTAGGCACTAAATAGGTTTTGGTTTAAATACATGTAACTTTGAATTCCAAAAACCAAACCGGTATTTGTCAAAAGAAATCACTTTTGTATTTTTCTAAAATAAAAAATTCTTTTATGAAAACTCATCTAAATTCAAGAGTGTGTGTGTAAGATATACTTGAGCAATCCACCAACTATTCTATCCTTTACATTTTATCTAAAAATAAAATCTTATAAAAACAAACCTAGACACAAGTCTTCATCTTCTTGAAGTCTTCACTTGAAGTCTTATCATCTTCTTGACTTGGTCCAAACATGATCCAATGAGTTAGACTCCTCTTGAGTGCTTGATGTGGTCTTGATGCACAAGCTCTTGAATCAAACCGTGTTAGTTCCAAAACTTGACTTTAAATCTTTTGTTGAAGCCACACACCTACTAAAATCTTGAACATAAATCTGAAACTAAATAAACACAAGATCATTAGTACTATAATTACATGAGTTGATCATCATCAAAACTAGAGTGATGGGCCTTTTGGGCCAACAATCTCCCCCTTTTTGATGATGACAAAACTCATGAAATTATATATGCATGGATTAAAGTAAAGCTTCAAAGAAGCTCCCCCTTAACTCATGCATAGCAATAAACAAATAATTATGCAATGAATGCTCATAAACATGTATGCAAATATATGGAGATAAACATGCATAAACAAGCATGAACACATCAAATTCTTTTCTCCTATTTGCAACACAAAACATATATGCATAAACATAATACTTCTCCTCCTTTATGAATAAAGTAAGGAAAATATGCATATATACTAAAATACTTCTCCCCCTTTTTGTCAATCATCAACAAAGGGGTTAAAGTAAAAAACAAAATTTTTTCTCCCCCTTTTTATTTGAAACAAAGAATCAATAAAGGGTCAAACAAATCTCGAAACAAATCAATAAATAGATATATGCGATATACATTCATGAAGAGGAAGACGCAAAGTTAACTTCCTACATATATGCATTATATGAAGAAGGGATGACAAGCCCTAATTCACATAACACATAATATGCAATGCATAAGAAGAGATGTGAAGCTCCCCCTATACACGTGTATCGTATAAAGAAGAGTTGTCAAGCTCCTCAATATAAGATACACTCAACATGAATCTATATGTAGAAGAGAAGTTAAGCTCTCCTTGCATATAGCCAATATAAATCAAACATTTTTAATTTTCTTATTACAAACAAAATTTTGAGTTTTTCTCAATAAAACAAATTTTGAGAATTCTCAGAAAATCAAATCATATAAACAAAATTTTTAAGATACCAATTGTAGTCAAATTTTAAGATACCAATACCAATTGTAAATAAACATTATAAATTTTGAATTTTAATCAAAAATAGAATCATATTGATACCAATTGAAATTATTGCATATTTTTTATATCAATAAAATATCAATTTTAAAACTAATGCATAAGCTTATTAAACAATCAATTGAGATACTAATTGAAAATAAGAATTTGAATCAAGCTTAGCATAAACAAACTTTGTGCTTTAAACATACAAACATATTTTAAATTAAGCACAAATAATCATATATATGTATGAAAATGAAAATACCAATAGAAATTGATATTATTTGAAATGAAGCATACACATATAGGAAACAAAATATGAGTATTACAAATGAAAATACCAATTGAGATCAAGTATATAACTCATAACCTTCCACCCATTATATGCTCAAGATAAAAAAAATTTCAATTAAGCTTACAAGGCACATTCGCCCATCCGTCCTCCCATCACGGTGTTGGAAGGGGTTTTCAAAAATAGGGTTTTGAAAATATTTTAATAGTGAAAGCACTACCAAATGAAGAATACATAACTAGTTAAAAAATTTTTGAAAAACTAGTTAAAGATCATTCAAAACATGAAGTCAAATATATATATCCATGAAGCATACTAAATACATAAGATTTGACACTCGAAATTGATAAAGCTCATAAAGATGTTCATGAAACAAGGTCATGACAAAATAAATAAAGTGTGAGTGTACAAAAATCATGTAAGTAGCATTTTCATGAAAATAATCAATAATGCTCAAAACAAACATGAAACTCAAAAATAATGAAAATTCATCTTTCAATTAAAATGAAAATCATAATATTCATTTTTAAAAAAAACAACTTCTAGGTATATGTATGATTTATCCAATCCTAACAATATGCATACATATTCCAAACATAAAAGAGTCCATAATGTAAATTGCATGAAGGCAAATGACTCATGAGGTATACATGTATATTTATTAGATTTGAAATGCAAATATACATGAACATTATTTTTACATGAAATAGTAAACACACAATACATGAAATTGTGGCAAAACAGTGTAATGAGGAAATCATCAAACTAGGCTATACTATGCATATAGTGAGTACAAATGAACAATGAAGTGCAAACATATATGAATCAGTTTGTTGCTCACTACTTGTACATGTATAAATCCAAGCTTTAATAAAAAACTACATTTAAACTAGTATTTACCACATGAAGTACAAAACAAATAAAACATGAACATGCTAAAAATATCATATATGAACAAGCATGTAAATAATTAGAGTTTAGAGATAGTTACCAAACAAAGAACTATACTCCAAATCTCCAAAACATGGTGGTTGTCCCACCAAACCTCCTTGATAGCGGTGCATCAAATATGTGTCCATCATGTCCATGTGCAACCACCACCAAGCATCATTCCTCTCACGTTTTGTGAGAGCCCGCACCTACATCAAAACACAATGTGGAGATTTTGGTACCCATTTTCTTTTGGGTTCACGGGGGTTAGCATCTAATGGAACCCAAACATTTTTCTTAGCAAAATTTAAAGTATTTATCTTATCATAACAAAATTTTGCTAAATAGCCTTTGCGGCTACAATGTGTACATTTGTACACTCTAGCATGCATATGTGTATGTGTGTGATCATGACGTGCAAAAAAGTGAATATGCATGATGTGGATGATGTGCATGAACATGTGAAGCTTGCTTCTTTGAAAACAAGACTCCAATCTAGAGTGGTTAAATGCACATATGCTCAAAGTTGAGCTCAAACAATTTATTTTATTTTTTAAAACATTAATCTCATTTTGATTAAAGGTAGCATGTAAGGCATGATGAGATATAGAATCATTTTTCTTATTCTTTTTAGAACTTTTTCTTTTTCAACCATTTTTCCTTTTAAAGAAGTGTTTTTATGCAAAGCAACTTCCTTTTGTTTTTCCACCAAAATATTTTATTTTTTCAAATTAGTGTTTCCTTTACAAAGATCATGTAATTTAGACATCAAGGAAACATTCTCATTTTTCAAACTTTCATTTTCTTTTTCAAAACATGCAATTTTATTTTAAAAGACTCATTTTCTTTTAAAACATTTTCAATTTTGTTTGAAAAGAATCCTTTTCTTTTGACATGCAATCATTTTTATTTTTCATTTTCTTATTATCTTTTCTAAGCATGTCATATTTTTCTAGAAGTTGTTGACAAAAAGATGTAAGCTCATCATATGACATATCAACATCTTCATCTACCTCGGATTTTGTAGTTACCTCAAGGGGGTTATCCCCTTAGACCATGTAGCACACGTTGGAAGTGTCACTTTCAACATCCGAGTCGCTCCCCCGCATAGTATTGTTCTTTTTTCTTTGAGGGAGAGTATTGTGTTCCATACTACAAAAGCCGAGTCAATGTTAGTGATTGGTAGTGAAAAGTGCATTTTTATCATGACATTTACCATCACATTTTCATATTTTTCATATAATTCTGCACATTTACTAATATTTTATGATTTATTGTGTGCAGGCCTTGAGTTCTTATATTTAATAATAAATAAAGCCTAAAAGAAGCCCAAAAGCTCATATTCAAGCCCATGTAAAGTTGCAAATATCAATTGCCGAAATTGCAAATACACAAGGGCCAAAGTTGCAAATACAAGAAGAGGAAGGATAGACTTCTATTCAACCCTAAACACTTGCAGGATGAGGATAAAAGCCAAAGAAGGATAGCAAATTTCGTTTAAAGGATATGGGAAGATTTGAGATCTAGGGTAACTTGCTTCCCAAGTTATCTCGAAATCCCAAGATGAAGAGTCAAGATGCAGCTTCCAGAAGGAAACGACCAGATGGACGGACCAGGAGAAGCCACGCGCCAAAGCGCGTGGCCAGCCGCCACCATAAGGCCGTGGAAACGCGGCCTAAGCCGCGTTTCCGCGCAATCCAGTCTTATCCCGGGACTAGTTTTTCGTGGGAGAGTTGTGTTGGGACTCTACCTCCTTCTGCTCCTATAAATACCCTGCAGTGGCAACGAGAAGAGCGTCCAGAGCCAGAGGGCCAAATCTAGGGTTTTAGGCTTTCTTCTTTCTTGTAGTTTAGGTTTTCTTTTCTTTTTTAATTTTATGTAAGTGAGGGAGAGGGCTATGTTGAGAGTGACACCGATGTATGCTTCTCTTCTCTTCCATTGTATCAGTAATAAAGTAACTTTTCTTTTTATGTCATTGCTTTATTTTCCTTTTTATTTTCTTCTCTTTTCTATTTTTATCTCTGTTGGTTTATGATGAGCATGCAGTGATTTCCAAAGCACAAGTATAACGAATCTTGGTGGGTGCCAACGATATTTCATAGTGATGTTCTCCTCCTCAAGGTACGTATCACTTCATACTTGCCCAAGCTTGATGATATAATGCGAACAGGGGACTGAGATCGATCCTATGGTTTATGCGTTCAACGCCTCCAAAGCAAGGTAGAAAAGTGTTAGGATTTCACGTTTTTCTTCAACCAAACTAAGTTTAGTGCTTATTTCTTTTCTTTTCTTTTATTTTTGTAGATTAAATCACCATCTCCCAATTCTTTCTTTCTCATCTCATTATAAATACCACCTCTAATCCTCCATCTTCATATCTACCGCCTTCTTCCTAACTTAACTTTAACTATTCTTTTTTGTTAACTTAAAGAAAATAATTTTTAGAGATAACTTACAAATGCTTCTATCGCTAGTCCCTCCCTGAGGATCATGACCCGCATAGCCACTGCTACCGCGCGATTCGAATTGAGCACTTGCACATTTGTTTTAAATCTAATATTATTTATTTTGTTTTCAGGAAAAAACTCAATCAAAAATTGGCGCCGTAGCCGGGGGGACGGTAAGTTTATTCTCTAATAATAAAAAAATTATTAACTAATTCTTTTATTCTTTTCTGTTTGCAGGTTTGGAGAACAGGGAAACTGACAGCAGAAGTGGACATATAGCAACACTGTGTCTCTGCCTCGAAGGCAGAGCACAAGAGCCTACTTCAGAGCCGCGGAAACGCGGCAATTGCCGCGAAACCGCGGCCTGAGTAGTTCCCTACTGATCCATCTTTTTGCAGGTTACTGTAAATTGCAATATCTGTCTACTGCTCTGTTAAACTTTGTTCTGTGATAACCCTGCTTACTGCTAATTTATCAACAATAAAATACTTGTTGTTAAAGATAAAAAATTGATTAGACGTTTGCATATTAGGCACGTGCCTTTTCAATTCCTTTATTTTTACTGTTGAAGAGTGCTGGAGCAAGGTACGTTCGCATTGCATGTAGAATAGGACTCATCTCTTGGTTGATGCTTTGAGTGAATCTTTTTTACATATTTTGTACACTTGCACAAATTTTTTAAGGGCATAACCCATTAACAAGATAAGGTGGGGATTTCATCACCCTTCCTTAGCCCAAAAATCATATCCCAAGCACTCACTAACCCAAGCCTAACTTAAAATTAGTAGGCGTTGGCCCTAGGGACATCTCGGACTCATTAGGAGATTATCCTAAGGGGGAACGGTGTTGGAATTGACTCCTGCCAAATCAGTGTCTAGGAAGGGGATTGAGGGCCGAAAGCCCGAAGATTGGTGGTTATTTAATTAAGGAACGTCTTTGACGGAAACTCCCCACCACTCCTGCCCTGACCTGGCTGATTAACTTGTGGTCAAAGTCTGCACCCTACCTCCGTGGACAATCTAACCAGTTAGGAGCCGTCTAGGTCATAGGTCTACCCTAACTTAGGTTAGAATTTTTTTCTTCTTTTTATTGTTTATTTGTTTGTTTTTCTTTTTCTTTTGTGTGTGATATGGCATATAATAATAATTTTCCAATTTTAATCCATATTACACACCTAACTATTTTTCGGTTATTACCAACCCGGCATATCACAACTTTGACCACCTAGTGTGCCGGAATGGTCTTATCCGAATGAATATAACCCGTACCCCCATCTTATAACCATAATTTCCATAATAGTTTCAACTCTTCACAGAGTTCATGGGGTTTCGATTCCCCCGAGTCCAATTTTCAACCGACTTGTCCTCCGTCTCCACCTTGTCCACAATATTTCCCAAGATTCATACTCAGATCCACCCAGTCAGAATAGACTACCATCTATCCAGGAAATGATGAGTATGCATGAGTCCAAGCAAAAATTACCATCAATCGCAGACATGATAATGCGTGAGTCCACCGACTCACAACTTCATCACGATTACACTTCATCCTTTCAAGTCCAATCACAACATGATGCACCTATCACTATGAAAGGATGCTTGCAGCCATGACTCAGGCTAGATTAGCTCGTGATCATGATATAGATATGATGGTTCAATCTTTACGTTCTCACCGTTCGGCCATTTCTGATATCGCTGACCACTCTCTTAGAGCCGACGAACCAAGTTGCTTTAGACAACAAGATCTAATTCAGTGCCATCATGTGAACTTGCCGAAACTTCAATTTTTGATAACTTGGCAAGTTTTTCCTTTCCTGAAATAGAACTTGAGCATGAATATGATCATGATCTTCCACTTGGTGATTCAATTTTACTTTCTGATTCAATAATGACTCCGGTGTCTTCACCTGATTTCACTTTTCCCGAGTCAACATTGGATTTTGTTCCAATTCATCATGAAATTGAATCACCCATTTTTTATGATCATATTGAACTTGACCAATTTTGCAATTTTGAAAGTCCTATGGATAAATTGGCAAGTTCTCATTTTTATGAAATTGAACCCAATGAGATATGTGACCTAGATTCTCAATCTGTGACCAAGTTTCAAATTCCCAAATCATTATTGACTCCTGTTTTGTTACCCGACTTAGGTAATCTTTTAGAGTCAGTTTTGATTCCCACACCTATCATTCTGAACTTGAATCACCAACATTGAGTCACATTCCATTGTGGGAAGATTATTGTGGACTTGAGCTTCAACTTATTGATTGGACTCACTTCCTGAACCTAGCCCGACTCCTGAACCATTACTTGATTTAAGTTTCTTTCCTGAGTCGGCATTCGTTTCCGTACTTCCCACGTCCAAGTCAATATTCCATCTTTTCATACTCCATTTTGGGACAAGGAGGTTGACACAATTGACTCTGAAATTTATTATGAAATTTAAAAATTTGATGGGGTGAAAATTTTAAAAAATAATTATACATACATTTTAGTGGGTTATATAAGAAAAATCACTGGTGGGTTCTCCCGAATACCACAAAAAGTAGATTGGGCCGCATTTCGTGGACCAATTAGACCACCACCGGAACCACCACCTTGAGGTAACTTCTGCCTTCCCTTGTTCTTTTTCATGCATTTATGCATTCATTCATACATTGAGGACAATGCATGAGATAATTGTGGGGGTGGGCTTTACTAACATACTAACATAGTTAGAAACTAACAAAAATTTGCTAATAAAAAAAAATCTAAAAAAAAAACTTATAAAAAGGACAATATTTTGACTTATCTTTTGAAAGAAATCTAAGTTAGTCTTAAGAATTAGGAAAATCATGATTAGGATTTCTAAAAACTTGGTCAAAATAAATAAATTGTTGAATTTTTAGGTATATGAGGAGAAATTGAATAAGTAGTTAGTCTTAATTTTTACCTTAATGAAATGTGCATACCTAATGCATATCTAGGATTCTAAGACAAAGACCCTTGTGCCTCATAAAAAAATGTCTTAAAAAAAAAAATTTCACCATTAAGCTGGATACATGTGCCTTAAGAAGCATAAGTATTCACGCCTAAAGGTGAGTAATAAATAAAATAAAGCCCTTAGTTTTGTGGCCTAGTTCACTCGAATTTGAGTCCGCGGGGTATTTTCTCACCTGGTGCCCTAAAGCCGACCGGTTTGGGAGCCACCGACTTTAAGTTCGCTACATGGGTGGATTAGAAAGCAAAGAAAACTGAGAAATAATATATATGTTATTAACACATCTAATAGTCAATTAGTTAGGTATGAGGGCCTCAAGAAGCCTTGATGCTTTCACGAAAGAAAATTAGATGAGTTATACATATTAAAAAAAGAGAAAAAAAAATAAGAGGCACGAGAGTCCAAGTCAAGGAATTCCTAGTAAAAATTCATAATGATGCATATGATTTTTGGTAACGAAAAAGACTATACACAAAATTCAATTTTGATCCTTACTTAAAAATGAAAACAATTTACTTTATAAAGACTAAGTCTAAGAATGAATAAAAATGATAATCCTAAAATCTTATAGATTACTTAGTCTTTGCAAAGTATTTCAAATATTTTCTTTTATGGATTTTGTGGGTGTAATCCGTTGAAACCCTCACGAGACAACACTCGTCCTCTAGGGTAACCTAGGGGTTTACGGCTTGTTGCACATGCTAAGTGCAACCGTGATTCCGACGAAAGTGAGTTAGGTTAGATTAATTTTTCTTTTCTTTTCTTTTTCTTTTCTTTGATTTTTAACTCGAGGACGAGCAAAAAGATAAGTGTGGGGGTGTGATTGGTAGTGAAAAGTGCATTTTTATCATGATATTTACCATCACATTTTCATATTTATTCATATAATTCTGCACATTTACTAATATTTTATGATTTATTGTGTGCAGGCCTTGAGTTCTTATTTTAATAATAAATAAAGCCTAAAAGAAGCCCAAAAGCCCATATTCAAGCCCAATGTAAAAGTTGCAAATATCAATTGCCGAAATTGCAAATACACAAGGGCCAAAGTTGCAAATACAAAGAAGAGGGAAGGATAGACTTCTATTCAACCCTAAACACTTGCAGGATGAGGATAAAAGCCAAAGAAGGATAGCAATTTCGTTTAAAGGATATGGGAAAGATTTGAGATCTAGGGTAACTTGCTTCCCAAGTTATCTCAAAATCCCAAGATGAAGAGTCAAGATGCAGCTTCCAAAAGGAAACGACCAGATGGACGGACCAGGAGAAGCCACGCGCCAAAACGCGTGGCCAGCCGCCACCATAAGGCCGCGGAAACCGCGGCCAAGCCGCGTTTCCGCGGCAATCCAGTCTTATCCCGGGACTAGTTTTCGTGGGAGGGTTGTGTTGGGACTCTACCTCCTTCTGCTCCTATAAATACCCCTGCAGTGCAACCGCGAGAAGCGTCCAAGCCAGAGGGCCAAATCTAGGGTTTAGGCTTTCTTCTTTCTTGTATTTTAGGTTTTCTTTTCTTTTTTAATTTTTATGTAAGTGAGGGAGAGGGCTATGTTGAGAGTGACACCGATGTATGCTTCTCTTCTCTTCCATTGTATCAAGTAATAAAAGGTATTTTCTTTTTATGTCATTGCTTTATTTTCCTTTTTGTTTTCTTCTCTTTTTCTATTTTTTATCTCTGTTGGTTTATGATGAGCATGCAAGTGATTTCCAAAGCATAAGTATAACGAATCTTGGTGGGTGCCAACGATATTTCATGGTGATGTTCTCCTCCTCAAGGTACGTATCACTTCATACTTGCCCAAGCTTGATGATATAATGCGAACAGGGGACTGAGATCGATCCTATGGTTTATGCGTTCAACGCCTCCAAGCAAGGTAGAAAGTGTTAGGATTTCACGTTTTTCTTCAACCAAACTAAGGTTAGTGTTTATTTCTTTTCTTTTCTTTTCTTTTATTTTTGTAGATTAAATCACCATCTCCCAATTCTTTCTTTCTCATCTCATTATAAATACCACCTCTAATCCTCCATCTTCATAATCTACCGCCTTCTTCCTAACTTAACTTTAACTATTTTTTTGTTAACTTAAAGAAAATAATTTTTAGAGATAACTTACAAACGCTTCTATCGCTAGTCCCTCCCTGAGGATCACGACCGCATAGCCACTGTTACCGCGGATTCGAATTGAGCACTTGCACATTTTGTTCTAAATCTAATATTATTTATTTTGTGTGCAGGAAAAAACTCAATCAGTTAGAAACCCTAGATAAATATTCATCATTTAGGGTACTTTTCAAAGCATGAATGGCCTTTGCATTAGCCTCAATATTTTTGCCATTTAAATAATGAGAATCTCCAGTAGTGGCAAAATAAACATTAATGCCTAGGGCCTTGAGGAATAAAGACATCTTAACCTTCCAAGCTTGGATGTTAAGAGTGTCAAAGGTGGGAGGTGTCAAGAAATCCATGGTGTGTGTACAAATATTGTGATTAGCTATAAAATGAGGATCTTTAACTCTAGATTATAAGACCCAAATCAAGAGCACTTGGCTCTGATACCAACTGTAAATCACCTAGAGGGGGGTGAATAGGTGATGAACTAATCTAATGGTCAATTAATGCGGAATTAAAACTTATTAAACTAAACACCAAGTTTAACACAGAGTGTAGCCGAATTCCCCGTGAAGAGCTCTGGACTAACTCCTCAAGATTCCTCTAAATAAGAGTTGAGGTGCCGCGTTGGCTCTCTTGGTTGAAAACTAGTGTTAGCAAACAATCCCCAAGCATATAACAATAAAGCACACAATGTATATCAAGCATATAGAGATAAACATAATATAAGCATGCAAGATATAAACAAGTAAGAGATAGAGAGAGAGCAATCGCAAACACGGGAGATTTGTTTCGAGGTTCGAGCACACTTGCTTTACATCCCCGCCTTCAACACTATGAAGGATTTCCACTAGAATCGATCCACCGGATCACTCGGTGCCGCAACACCTACAAGCTCTTGGACTTCCTAGTCCTGTACACACCGCAAGCTCACTAGCTCACCGAGGCCGCACCTCAAATAAAGAGTTCACATTCGAACTCGAAACACCGCGAACACACTTGTCCGCCTCCTCAGGAACAAAGATGGAACTTTGGTGATCACAACTCTTTGATCACCTAAAATTCTCTGAAAACAAATCCCTATAGGTAGATATAGTAATGGATGGCTCAAGTGTTGTGTGAGAAAACAAGGATTGAAATAGTGGAGGAAAAACTCAAGAAAATCATTTTTAAAACACTCTTGATAAACTCCCCTTTTGATTGGAAATATTTGGCTCTAAAACTTGTGGTATAACCACTGAAATGAGTGGGAAAACTAACCCAAAAACTTTTTCAAAATCTTGTCTAAAACAGCCCCCAAAAGCCCTAATTTATAGGGTTAGAAAAACTAGCCGTTGGGAGCCAGACTGGCCTGACGGTCAACCGCCCGGTCGACCACCAACGGTCAGATTTCTGACCGTTGGGGCAGCGGTCGACCGGCCCGGTCGACCGAGACCCTGGAACAGAGAGCAGATCTCTCTGCCGGTCGACCGGTCCGGTCGACTGGGGCTTTCCAGAGAGCAAACCTCTCTGGCGGTCGACCGTTCTGGTCGACCGGCCCTCCAGCAAAGGCTGGCGTGCACGTCTGTACACGTCGGTCGACCGACTTGGTCGACTGACTTCAAATTCGGTCGACCAGTCCGGTCGACCGACAGAAGCCTGGTCAGGTCAAATTAGGGATTTAAAAGGTTGTCTTTTTGGCTAAAATAAAATCCCATAAAATTATCAAAATCTATAAAAATAGTTTTAACATTATACTTTGATAATCAAACATGTTTGAGAAAAATCAAGACATGTTACAAATAATTGAACTATTTTTGTAACTTAGAAAATTTGGCTCAAAACAAAAACTGTATTTTTTCAAAATTGGTTTTTCCAAAACTTCTCCAAATACAAAAACAAGATATTTTAAACTCTTTTAAAGCATAGAGTGTATGGATATGATCCACTACACATACATGGAAAAATATCTATGTTTTTGACATTTAGGCACTAAATCGGTTTTGGTTTAAATACTGTAACTTTGAATTCCAAAAACCGAACCGGTATTTGTCAAAAAGAAATCTCTTTTGTATTTTTCTAAAATAAAAATTCTTTTATGAAAACTCATCTAAATTCAAGAGTGTGGGTGTGTAAGATATACTTGAGCAATCCACCAACTATTCTATCCTTTACATTTTATCTAAAAACAAAATCTAATAAAAACAAACCTAGACACAAGTCTTTATCTTCTTGAAGTCTTCACTTGAAGTCTTCTCATCTTCTTGACTTGGTCCAAACATGATCCAATGAGCTAGACTCCTCTTGAGTACTTGATGTGGTCTTGATGCACAAGCTCTTGAATCAAACCGTGTTAGCTCAAAACTTGACTTTAAATCTTTTGTTGAAGCCACACACCTACTAAGATCTTGATCATAAATCTGAAACTAAATAAACACAAGATCATTAGTACTATATACTACATGAGTTGATCATCATCAAAACTAGAGTGATGGCCTTTTGGGCCAACACAATGTGGGACTAAAAGATCTTTACTTAATTTTAAAATACCCTCAAAATGCTAACAATCTCTCACTATTTCAAAATTAAAAGGAGGGATAATAGGAACGAGAGAGAAGAGAAGGAAACATGAGAACTCAATGCATCAATCATGGTGACTTTTGGTCTATGAACCACTATCTAGGATATGTAGGTGTGTCCCATAGGAAGTTGGTGAAATATAAAGTTTCTATGAACCAATCTTCCTAATTATGGATCATTGACCTACTACCCACATATCATTCATAGAATTGAGCTGTTCAAAACGAGTTGGTGCGAATCGGCCATGCGCCCTACCTGGATATTCATAAGCGCTTTAGAGAATATGTCTACATTCTCATAGGAAGCGGCCCCGCTTCCACACTCATATAGGTGAATCCATCTAGTGTGCATTATAATTAAACACACCACCCAATAAGGGCTATGATAATCCATTAAGAGCTAATGTTCATCCTTTGCACATTGCAATTTGCACTATCTACATCATAGGAAGGGACTTCTCAATAATAAAATAATGATAGTGCATCTTCAAGTCAACAAATGATTTGTTATTACCTATATGAACCTACTTCATGAGTTCATCAATCACATAGGTTGGGTTACTATCATTTTTACTCTCTTTTATAGACATGAGCCCCATTCCCCTCAATGTATTCTCCACTAGTTTTCTCCCTAGTGGTTTGGTAA